>VDFB02365050.1:0-45043 GCA_007258455.2 Sequoia sempervirens
TACATTTAGTTAGAACATTCTGTCTCCAAATGAAAATGTTGATGAATTTGATACAGTGAATGCAACAGGTCAAGGCTCACAAAACACTAACAATGAAAGAGAAAAAGGGTACACTGGTAAAAAGAGGAAATCAACATTCAAAACTACAGCTCTATGAAGGACACTATTATTGAAAACAACAAATTAGTTGTTTGTACATTGTAAATTGCTGAGGAGGGACGTATGAAACGCCATGAAAAATATTATTCTTTAATGGAAATGTGGTTAAGTGATAAAAAATTATGTGATGAAAAAAAGTTCAAGTTGGAAGAGAAAAAGGTCAATGATCAATTCAAGTTGGAAGAGAAAAAGTTCAATGTTCAAACGAGCTTGGTTGCTGCTCTAAATTCCATTGGCCAAACTATGATTAAGATTTCCGAATCATTTTCAAATGAAAAATGATTTGGTCAATGTTTGTACATTGTTAAGTCAAACTTTGTATGAAAATTTAATAACTATGTTAAAAAAAGTTTGATACTGTTGGATTTATCTTATTAGATTCAACAATGTTGTTAAGTCAAACTTTGTATGACAATTAAATAAATTTGTCTTATCAGATTCACCAATTTTGATTAGCTCTTTTAAATATATATTTTAAAAGATTAATGGCTTAGTTTGATATTGTTGTATTTACATTCACATGGGATTAATTGTTCTAGGAATCTTAATTGGTCTGTAATGAATTATAAAATGAATTTATTATAATTTAGTATAAACAGTCTAAAAAATCTATAGGCTAACAGAATAAAAGTTTTCTATTGGCTACAAAGTGTTAAAAAAATTTTGTGTAGTGCTTGCTGAGAAACTTCTTGTATGATATTGATTGGCAAAAAAGAAGAAGAGATTTTCATGATTTTTATCCTTAATTATAAGTCTCCTTTTTCAAGTAATTATCAAACAGAGCCCCTGTGTGCTTGGAAGATTTCAATATCTTGTTACTAATGGACACACTATAATACTATAGTCTGATGTACATGTGACCATTTTTGCAAGCCATTTTTAGTTTATGGAGACAATTTGTATTGAACAACTTTCTAATGGCCTAACTACATGTATCTTCCGCATAACCTTTCAATATCTATAGTTGTAATTTCTTAGAATTTTCCATTGTTGTTGGTTGCACAAAAGAAAAGTCAATTAAAGTCTGATTGGAGTGCTTGTATAGATGAAAAATGGGGTTCACATTTGACACTGGTTCTCTAACAGTGGATTGACATTGCAAGAGACAAGCAACAATTTCTCTTTATTAAGTTGAATTAAGATATTACCTCTTCGAAAGATTTTAGAAGATCTTCATGTTAGTATGAGCAGAATATTTCTATCCTTTGTGATAATCAAGGCACAATCTCTATGGCTAAAAATCCAGTATTATGTCAGAATTAAACAACTTAAAGTACATCTACACTTTACTTGTGCTTAGGTTGAAAAAGGCATTGTTGATCTTTTGCAAACACTAGATATAAAAATGTTATCTTCACAAAACCACTTTCTGAATAATTTTTTATAAATTTAGAATAAAATATTGGTATAATTTAAAATGAGCTTAATTAGGGGAGAAATCATGGAAAAATGTATCATTTTGAGTCATTTAGGTCTTAGTTTTGTGTTAAACTAGTAAATGATGTATTTTTTCTTGCCTTAAATAATGTAGTATGGTGAAAGTGCACAAGGCAGTTGTAGTAGTATTTATGTAGACAAATGTAACTTATAGCTGCAACATTGTGTAATGTCCATGAGCGGTTCACAAAAATGGCAAACTGTGAATAATAGTAACCAAAGATTTTATGTTTTTTAAGCTTTAACTTTGATTGATTTATAAAAATCACATCCTTAAATCTTTTATTTATTTTTTAGTAATTAAAAAGTCTTTATTTAAAGAGGCAAACATCCATTATTGCAGGAGAACCTTAATTGAGGAAAGACAAATTACATAGAGGAAAACTAGATAAGTCTGGAATCTAAACACCTATAGAATGACAAAACAAGATGATCATCAAATTAGTTAAATAGTTTTCATTAGAAGTTCTTTTTAAGATTTTAATTTAAAAAAAGGAAGTTTTATTTACATTTTTTTTTATTGTTAAAGTGTGGGTGTTTCATTGTATTAAACTATATATATTCAAAAACCATTTCATCCATTGTAGACCTTAGATAAATTTAACCAGCCACATGCAAAATGCCTTGAGAAGATTATCAAAATTACCAAAGACCCAACAAAGAGTCAAGCCTAAATATCTAATACATCCAGCATCTAAAGGTAACTTGTACTTAATACAAATTATGAACTCTCATTAGAGCTCTCCATGAAGCTATTGTCTCAAAAATGACCACTGCCTCTTACTGGAGCATTCACAAAAGTGAAAAACAACCTATCTGGTGCCAATCCGTAGCCCACCTTTCTTAACATGGGAGTGGAGGGAGGGAGAGCGATCTCACATGATTGCTTGGAGCCTATTGCCTCCTCGTTTTTTGAAATAGAAGAGAATTTAGAGGAGAAGAGGGAGATTTAGAATCATTTAGAAGATGGTTTGGACTTTGGAGTAATAAATTCCTAGCTTAAATTTTCCCCTTTCCACCAAGTGGTCTATTTTGTTGATTTGAGCCTTTTAGCTTGAGAGTAGTATTTTGGGCAGAGATTTTCCAGATGGCCAGTGGTGAAATACAATCTACATCAAAAGGAAATTCCTTCATATTCCAACTGTTGCTTCTATTTTAAGTTACCCACCCTAAGCCAAACTTCTTTAGGTAATTTCTTGGAAAGATCTAATTTGACAAGAATTCAAGCATAGGTAATTAGATTGAAGTTCTGAAAAATCTAGGGCCACAAGCCAATAGAATTCCCAATGGAAGAAAACATGTTTTGAGCGAAAAAACTACATTTCACTTGGAGTCTTGTGCCTCATGTTTTCTTGGTTTTCTTCTTAATCTTTTTGGAGTCCTTTAATTTTATAAATGATTATGTATCCCCGTTGCATGTAATTGTTTAATCTACTCTTTTGAGGTCTTCTCATTGTTCAATCTTCTTACCACTCCATGTAAGACCTAAGGGCCTTACAAAGATAATATAAGCCAATGTATATTTCCTTATACTGGTTGCTATTTCATCTTGTCCAACATATGCAAATGAAATTTGTCCCAATGCATTGAACACACCAAAAACTGTATTAGCAACTGATGTATCCCAATAAGCATAAGAAACATCAGGGTCTTGGCCATGGTGGACAGAAGCTCCCCAAGCAATTGTGGAATAGCTACAAAGAGCAATAACCATAATGTCATTTTAAGCTTGAATGCAATTAAGGTATGAGGCAAAGAGTAAGACTGCATAAAACATTTACCTCAGAGACATCACAGCTACAGAAAGTGAACTCCCTGCCACAAAATTGAAGTTTGGCAACTGTGCTAAGAAGACATGAACTGGTCCAAAAATTACTATGTACAATGAACTTTTTATCGTTTTGCATGATGGGCACACTATATCATTAAACTTTTGTAGTGAGTGCCCTTCTGTAACCATGTAAAAAATGTCCACCCCCACTTCAACTATGAGTTATTGTTGGGATTTTGTTTAGACTCAATATGCCAATGATAAATGAAATTTATCATAGTTACCTAGAGATGTAGGGGTATGGGACAGGGACATCCGTAAAAGTAGGATAGCTGAGTAAATGAATAGGGGTAGGGCTATATTATATATAGGTGGTCACCAATAATTCTGGGTATGGGGACTGCGATGTGGTCCTCATTCATAAACTGGAGTTTCCCAGTAACTATGGCTATATATAGGTGGTCACCAAAAAAATTATGGGTATTTAAGACCATTTTTTAATAGTAGGAATCATTTGTTGTTTATCTAGGTAAGTATTTTTCTTTGTATTACGTCCAGTAGTATAAGGTCACATATCAAAGCTAAATTTATAATAGTAATTCATATAATTTCAATTTAAAATAACTATTACTAGAGGAGAAGGGCCAATAATTGAGCAAGTTCCAGTAGTTGTATAGTGAAGGAGATTGTTGATATATTTAAACTTTAAAGTAATTGATTCACACTTTGTTGTATATTTCCAGAAATTTAAGTATTGCTATATAACTATTAGCTTTGCTGGAATAGTAGACATATTGTTGTGCTGCATAATTCTTTGTAAACCTTGGTTATTCGATTCATTATTTTGGACAAATTCTGATTTAATATAATTGCAGGCACTTGGAATGGTTCTAATTTTTTTATTCTGTGGTTTTTTAGGGAGGACATCACTATTGCATAATGAATTCCACTTCAATTAACAAGCTAAAATTCCTTCTTGCCACTCCATCAAATATTATTTAGTTGGCATTACAAATTTGGAATGATCTTCAAAACTCAAACATCATACAACAAAAAAATAAGAGACAAAGAATAGAGTTATCTAAAATAAGATAATTGCCAAATATGGAATTAGATGACATGGAAACAATGCTTCATACAATAACTTCTGAGGTGGAAATTGACATTGTTGAAACATTATCTATTTCTCAGTGGGAAGGAAGGATTCAGGGGGAGTGGTATGTGAAACCATGCTCTTTTCATTGGTGGAAGCACTACATTTTTCAAGTTAGATGTGATGATGAATGTTTCCATAGCATTTTCAGGTTACCACTTGCATTATTTCAAAATATTTGTGAAATTCTGAATGATGATCTAAAACAAGGTGAAATACCATATTCATTTGCTACAACTATTAAAAGTAGAGTCCTTCTAGTAGAGAAATAGGTTGCCATTGCAATTTTACGATTGTCATCTGGGATGACAATGCTTAACATTAGTGATTTGTTTGGCTATGGAAAGTCTATTGTGGTAAGAGTTGTAAATAAGTTCATCAATATATTTTATATTCGATTTCAAAGTCATATCCAATGGCCTAGTAATCACATGAAACTTGAGCATGTAAAAGAAGGTTTTCATCTAAAACAAGGATTTCCAAATTATTGTGGAGCTATAGATGTAACTCACATTCAGTTTCATCTTCCACCTAATGAGTGCTCTACTGATTGGTATGATCGTGATCATAACTATAGTATGTCAGTACAAGCAATTGTTGATAGCAATATGTATTTCATGGACATTTTTACTAGGTAGCTTGGTTCAATAAATAATTCTAGACTTTTATGAAATTCTTTTTTCCATAAAATGTGTGAAGGTGGACAGAGATTAAATGGTCAACTAGTGTCAATTGGCCCATTAAATATAAGAGAGTATATTATTAGAGATGGCGGGTATCCATTGTTGAAATGGTTAATTACACCTTTCAGCGGAGGTCTAACAAGTAGTCAAAGGAAATACAATTTTAAGTTGTCATCAACATGTATTGTGGTAGAGCGTGCATTTGGAAGGCTAAAAAAATGTGGAAAATTTTGGAATCCAAAATGTGGCATCCAAATTTGGAAATGCTTCCAAAAACCATTATTTGTTGTTGTATATTGCACAATATGACATTAGATGTTGTGCAAGGTGAAGATGATCCATGTGATGATGCTTTTGTAGATAATGAAACAAATATGCAGATCTCTTGATCAAATATAAATTTAAATGCCCTAGGGTTTGTGTGTACTAGACTTTGTATGTGTCTGTGAGTGTTTTAATTTGGTCATTCTTCTTTTTCTCATTGAAAATTTGAGCAAATAATTCTATTGTAAGTTATAAAAAATATTTTTCTTGAACTGACTGTAATTAAAAAATCCAATAAATTTAGGAATCAATCAAACTTTGAAATATTTTACCAAATTTTAATTAAGGGAAGAAAAACACAAAATATTTAGTTATTACAGAAGTCCATTAAAAAGATATGATAAATATAAAAAACTATGGTATTATACCTTTTCCTTATCACTTAAGATCTTAACTATGGTATTTTCTCCAATATTTAAGTGCTTTGGAGAGTATTTTGAGATCCACTGTAAAAAAAAATTGGAAAACAATTTAACACATTTTCAAAATTTAATATTGAGAATCACAATTATAGCTATGTTAAGCTGACACATAGTTCTAAAATTTCTACAACCACTCTCCTATTACCTTACATGCGTTTAGAGAATAGAAGGAGCATTGCATAGCAAGGAAGAAGTTGATGACTTGTTGACCTAGCAAAAATTGCAATAAAAGATGATCAATGTCAACGTGCACAAAAATATATTAATTAATTAAAATAATTATCATGAGCATAATCTTTAGTACAACAACTTGTTGAGATAGCAAAATTTGCAATAAAAGATGATAAAAAATTAACTAAAATAGATATGCACAAATATAAACAAAACCATCATGTAGTTTTCAATTGATTAAATATATTTATTTTTTTATTGTAAAATTAATTACATTTAAAAGTATTAAAAGTAAAATTCATGAGACCTCCAGCTTACTTAAATTATAGAACTTAATGTTTACGCTGAAACACACTACATGGGATCACCAGCTTCCTAAAAATATGGAGCTTAACATTTTAAGCTAAACTGTACTATTTTGTTCATGGGACCGCTAGCTTTAAAAAATTCCTAAAAGAGCTCTGCAGCATCCGCTGAGACTTTTGAGGAAGCCCACCCCGTGGGACCGCACCCTGATAATTCCTAGAGCGATTTTGTCTCCAACACCAAAATAGTACACACAAACCCTAGGGCATTTATTATTGCCAACACAAGCAAAGCAGCTTGATACCAATTCCTCTAGGGTACCTTGCATCCGTCTCTTTTCATACGCACTCTGCGCAGAATACAGAAAACCAAATGCTCCAACGATTGCCCCCGCTATCTCGACGGCTGCAGAAATCCCGTGAGAAATCCTGTGAGAAGAAAAATGTAAAAGAATAGAGCACCACAAAGGCCACATTGTTGCCCCCGCGTCGCTGCATTTAGGACCTCTCCAGTGATCGTAAGAAGAAGCCAATGAGCTGAATACCAAACCGTCTGATTCGGTCTATGAATAAGACCGTCGGTAGCCTGGTATGATTGAGCACAACGCAATCTGTGCTCTTGCAATTTGCATACCTCCCCTATTGCATTGATTTTCTTCCCACCGAGAGCCATCTGACGGCCGTCAAGATATCTTTCTGAAATATATAATAATGTCATTTCCAAAATGAATCAATAAAAATAATAAAATGATAATTCAAAAATTATTAAATAGAAAAATAAAATTATAAGCTATAAGATTGTTGCTCAAATTTTTTTATTAGATTTTTTTAAATATGATAATTAATTGAAATTGAAAAACATTGTGAGATATATTTAGGATTAGTTTTATAAAAGGTACATCGATCATATAAAACCGATACAGTTACTCGACATATTACTAGAGTTTTCCATTAATAGTTGTATTGACCCACATCAACGGCGCCATAACAGTAACTTCGATGATCAAGTAATAAAATTTAGAATATTCTGGGATAAAATCATGTGTAACACACAATCTGTCAGTACATAGAATCAAACATCATAAACATCATAAACGCAACTGGCATGGTTTGCTTGGATCCAACCGCTTCCTGCCTCACAATTCCTCGAGCGATTTCCCGTTTGTCTCTGGCACCAGAAACGTGCACACAAAGCCTAGGGCATTTATTATTGCGAGTACAAGCAAGGCTGCCTTCATGCCAATTCCTCTAGGATACCCTGCATCCGTCTGCTTTTCAAGTGGGCTCTGTACAGCATACAGAAACCCAAATGCTCCGACGATTGCCCCCGCTTTCCCGGCGGCCGGAGGAAGTCCATGAGCTGAATAGCAAACCGTCCAATTCGGTCTATGAAAAAGACGGTGAACCATAGCCTGGTACGGTTGAGCACAACGGCGGCCGGAGGAAGTCCATGAGCTGAATAGCAAACCGTCCAATTCGGTCTATGAAAAAGACGGTGAACCAGTAGCCTGGTACGGTTGAGCACAACGCAATCAGTGACTGTGCTCTTGCAATTCTGTATACCTCCACTATTGCATTTATTTTCCGTGAAGATATCTTTCTGGAAGAGGTTCTGGCTGTAGAAGGCAATGTTGAGCAAGAACCAGATGGATGTAGTGCCTAGAAAATGCCGACCGTCGCGTACTAGGAACTCTTTAGACTAGTTGTAGTTAACGCCACCGAAGTCTTCAAGTATTTGAATAGCCACAGGGTCTTCGTTGATGTCCACCCGGAGAACCTTGGCCATGTCGAAGCAACTTGCTGTGCATTCCTTGCGACCAGTGCCGTAAACCGCGCGGTTTCAGGCATTCGCATGCGCCAGTAGTATGTCAGGACCGCAGGCACAGCTCCAGACATGAGGATTTTTCTCCACACGAAATCGGCCTGCGGAGCCGTGGGCAGCTCAGGGTTTTCTGCGAACACAGGTCTCTTGTACGCGTTGTTGAAGCCCGCGACGGTGCCGCCGGCTAGGATGCCAAAACCCTGCATTGCGTAGACGGCGGCTATAAAGGCCCCGCGGGTTCGTTTATTCGCGTACTCTGGCATTATCATGGCGGATAGCGAGTAGCTAGTTGCCGCCGATGCTGAACCCCAGCCAAAAGCGAAAGAAACAGAGCGTGGTCATCACGGACTTGGCGGTGTGACCAAAGGACAGACCGGTGCCAATGGCGCTGACGACCATGAGCATCAGGATCATACCATAGACTCTTTTCCGTCCCAGTTTATCGCCAAGCCATCCGAAGAACAGTTGCCCTGCCAGAGTAGAATATTCGTCTAATAAATCTTTCTTTTTAATATTGGATGCAATAGAATAATTATTAAAAGAAACAGCAAACAAATGGGACGGTTCCTACCACGCCACGGTCGGCATCTTTTGGGCTCTACATCCACCTGATTCTTGCTCAACATTGCCTTCTACAGCCAGAACCTCTTCCAGAAAGATATCTTCACGGTCGTCGGGTGCCTTCCGGCCGGGAAGAAAATGAATGCAATAGAGGAGGTATACAAAATTGCAAGAGCACAGTCATTGATTGCGTTGTGCTCAACCTGTGCTCAACCGTACCAGGCTACTGGTTCACGTTAGCTATTCAACTCATGGGCTTGCTCCGGCCGCCGGGAAAGCGGGGGCAAGCGGGGGCAATCGTCGGAGCATTTGGGTTTCTGTATGCTGTACAGAGCCCACATGAAAAGCAGACGGATGCAGGGTATCCTAGAGGAATTGGCATTAAGGCAGCCTTACTTGTGCTCGCAATAATAAATGCCCTAGTCTTTGTGTGCACGTTTCTGGTGCCAGAGACAAACAAGAAATCGCTCGAGGAATTGTGGGGCAGGAACCGGTTGAACCCAAGCAAACCATGCCAGTTGTGTTTATGATGTTTGATTCTATGTACTGACAGATTGTCTGTTACCCATGATTTTATCCCCGAATATTCTAAATTCTGTTACTTGATCATCGAAGTTATTGTTATGGCGCTGTTGATATGGGTCAATACAACTATTAATGGAAAACTCTAGTAATATGTCGAGTAAGTGTATCGGTTTTATATGATCGATGTACTTTTTATAAAACTAATCCTAAATATATCTCACAATGTTTTTCAATTTCAATTAATTATTATATTTAAAAAAATCTAATAAAAAAATTTGAGCAACAATCTTATAGTTTATAATTATTTTTTTCTATTTAATAATTTTTGAATTATCATTTTATTATTTTTATTGATTCATTTTGGAAATGACATTATTATTTAAATTTTATTACGTTTTCAAGTGATACAATTTTAGCTATATTAATAATGTAAGTCTTATTTAAATATTAATTGGAGGCTCAAAATTCAACTTTTTAATGTTTTCTTGTTACTTAAATGATATTGAACAATGATTCTTTTCTATTGTGAGGATGCAAAGTAAATTAATATGAAAATTAATTATACTTTCAATAAAATTCTCTTTTATAAAAATGCACTATTGACTTCTAAAGTATTGGAATTTTGGAAAAAAAAAACTTATACAAAATATAATTATATAATTAATTATATTTTTGCAAAAAATAATTTTTACTTATTGAAATCAGTATTTTATTATCGAATATCACATTATTATTTTGATGTCAAAATGACTAGCAAGAATTTAAGTCATCTATGATTAATGGTACAATTATTAAAATCATGTACTATTAATGCTTGATCTAATAGCCACCAACATTCACTACAACTACATTTTAACATTCAATCACCCATATGAACCAAATACAATGTCATCAAATACATTGTTGATCCAAAAATCATGCTACCATATTTTTGATTTGAAGATATTTAAGTTCATAACTAGACATATTCTAATGACTCTATTACATTCTCTGCAAAAGTAAATGTTATTTCTCAATCTTCATCTCCACTAAATATAAAAAACTAACCAAAGAAACTAGATGGAATAGGGGAGAGGACCCATATGTTGAGCATGTTCCAATAGTTGCGGTAGTATTTAATGCCTAATAATTTTAATAGTATAATATTAGTAGTTGCAACTTTAAAGTTGTTAGTATTCATCATGAGCACCCATAATTAAAGGAAATGTATTCTTTAGAACTAAAAAGAAAGAAATCATGGGATACCACATCAATACATATAAAACATGACTTAATACATAATTATTATAACTTTATGCACAACTATTTTTCTAACATTACTTTGGAGTATTTTTGGACACCTCAAAAAAAATATGTTGATGTAGACCTGAAATCTTAGTTATAATTAGGGGTCTTGCCAAGCAAGCTACTATACAAAAATATAATGATTTAAAATTGTCATGTATGATTTTAAGAGGTGTGAAAGTACTCAACTACTATATAATCTCCCCTATATCCCTTATTTGCACTTTACACATCTTGGACTTGAGAGCTCTTTATTGACAGTTGGTAGTGGGACCAACATGAAACACCATCTTGGGAAATAGCATGTAGATGGATGTGGTGTAGGAAAAGTGATTCTTATAAAGGAATAAACTTAATTGAGAATCAATAACTTACACTAACACTCAAAGGAACCAAAGGTTCTCTAGCTATCTTATTAATCCTTTTTATGAAATGTTTATAATTGAAAGGCAATTAAATATTTGAATTACAATGTAGTGTGAATATGCTCAATTACAACACATTGGTAAAAATATTAATTTATGTAACAATATTGATAAACTTCTATCAATAGAAGTGAAACATACAAGATTCAAAGATGATTATGTACCCTTTTCGGAGTCTTGACCATGGATAAAAGTGCACAATGTAAACATCCTCACATTATGTTGTCCATTACATATGTAAAAATGAAAGTTTAGAACATCCTATAATAGGTTCCTACATGGATAAAATAAATACCACATGATCGCATGTAAGAAATATGAGAATAACAAAAGGATGAAATAAATACAATATAGAGTTAAAACCATGTTAATTTAGTAAAAGATTATGAAAAGACAAGTAGATATCATTAGGATGATCACATATTTTCAACTTGTGACACCCACACACATAGACAAAGAGAAAAATATTTGGGTTGGGTTGTTTCAGGGGATTGCATCAATCAAACCCTCATCCTTTTCTTTTGACCTCTATCAATAGTGAATATTTTGAGAATATTGATAGATAAATTAAAGTTTATTATTGAAAAACAAAGTATAATGTCATGGATATAAGATAATAGAGAATGTATTATGTTAACAAACAATGTATCTAAATTCTATCACAGAGAAATTGTATGCAATGAGAAAGAGACAACATAATGATTTTTTACCTCCTATCAGAAACTCCCAAGAGAAATATAAAATCCCCCACAAAGTTTCCCTACTTGATCCCACCTCGAAAATATTATATGCAATACCTAGAGAACTTGTTGTTCATACAAACTTGAAAGCTTATTCCAAATTTGCAAAATGTTTCTTCAAAATGAAAGCATGAGTGTATGAGATCATGTATATGTGTAAAATCAAGACTTTCCCTTGTTTTTTCCAAAATATTAAATCGTTTTTCTATATTTAATGCAATAGTCACACAAAGACATTACTTTCAAAATATTCATGGGAAGGCAACACTACAATAACCACTAGAATCATGATTTTCTATAGGGTGCTAGTGTGTTGCATGAACATCCATACATAGTGCTCCTAACTGAGAAAAGAGGATTAAAAAAGAATGAATTATTATAAAAATTTCATATTATTTAGATAATATGGTGTTAACACTTTATGTTTAGAAAATGATTATATTCTAAGCTAAGAGAGGGGAGCATTGTGTAGTATTAAATTACAAGGGTATGCAATTTATGACACTGCATTTTCCCCCCACTTTAGCAAGCATATCCATTATGCTAAATATGCATGCTAAATTAGAAATAATTTCTAATAGATATTACCCAAGGATACTATAGAGGAAGCATAATCTCTAACCCACATGGAAAGGATCCTAGGGAGAAGACTTGCAAAACAGCTATATGGTATTCTACAAAAACCACATATGCCATGCAAAAATACTACAAAGAATTTACTAACTTAAGAAAACATATACTACAAAAAAAGAGCACAAAATAAAAATGCATACAAGCAAACAAACACATCAAGCTAAAACTTGAGAGAAAGAGAAAGAGAGATAATTGGAAGAGCTTGAGATAAATGATTTGAAATAAAAGAAAAAAGTATGCATTGTGAGAGCCCTCTTTAAAATAATTGTATGACTCTAGAAGTGAAAGTTATTTTAAGGAGAGAGAAGGAAACATAAATATTGAAGGAAACAATAACAAACATGATACATTGTGTCATGAAACACATAACACTTGTTGCAAGGTGTGCGCCCTTGGTGTCCTTATGCTGTGTAGTGCAAGGCCCTCGAGTTCATGACATGACTTAACTACCTCCCATGGATTCATTATCTCTAGGGGTTTCATCGGGCATTAATCGTTCATTCTTTTCGTGCAACGAAAACTATTTGTGCAACAGGGTGTGTGCAAGAAGTTGAGTCCACTTTTTGGCCAAAAAGTGGAAGTGATTTTCCTGATTTTCAGAATTTGACACATTTGACCTTAAAATTTGAAGCACTTAGAGATGAAATCTTTAAAAAATTCACTGATTATAAAATTTAGTGCTCAGAGTCTAGTTTCCAAATATGTAATTTATTTCAATACCCAGATTGTACAAATTGATTTTCAATAGGCATTTCTAAAAACCACTGTTTAAAAGTCACTTCTTTTTAACATACCATGCATGTGTACAACATCCATATTTTGACTTAAATTATCATACTTTTCTAGATCCTTTTGGGAAAATATTTGTGACTCACTGAAGCTTGTTCTTGATATTTTTTTGTAATTTTTTATTGAATATATTTTTTTTGTTAAATTTTTATTAGGCAGATTTGTCGTTTTGAAAAATTGTCTTATATGACATGCATAAGATGACCTAAAATTATCATTTTTTAAAATTTAAAAGAATTTTCTAAAGTTTGTTCTCATGCAATCCATTTGTCAAAATGTTATGTTGATCAAAAGTTATTAAAATAGTAAAAAACCCTGATATTTAAAGTTTATGGACCAATTTTATTAGAAATTAATTGAAAAATAGAAAAAATAATCCAATTGTAAAACAAATTACATATTTAGAATCTGCATTGTCTCATTTAAAATGGGTTTTAATTTTGTCAAAAAATTCTGCAAAAATAGTTGTCAGCCATATGTCCAAAGTCAATATTTTTCTCTGACATTGTTAGGACGTTCAATTTGCAGGTCAAACCAGGTTGAAGGCCTGGGTTCGGATTTCCAATGCTTTTCCTAAACCAAAATCCTAGGAAAAAACCCGACCACAAAGCTAATAGAAATTCAAATTTTAAAAAACAAGATCACACTTTATAAAATGGGATCCCGTTTATTAAAAGCAGGATCCCGTTTTAGAATCGGGATCCCATTTTTTAGTTTATAATATTTGGACCGTTGGAAGGGAAACGGGATCCCGTTTCCCTTCCAATGGTCCCCACATTGAATATTGGGGAACAAGATCCTGATCATAGAACAGGATCCTGGTTTTTATAAACGAGATCCTAGTTTTTATAAAAGGGATCCTGTTTAATAAACAAGATCCTATTTCTTTTATTTAAATTTAGTGCCAAAAAATACTATGAAGTCTGCAACTTCACATGTATGACTGAGAGCAGTAAAATTAAACTATTTTTCATGAGCTATTATATTTACAGGTGGTGAACTTGATTTTTAGTTGATTTTTTCAAACGAGGCATCATCTACACCATTTTTAAAGTGGAATTGTGTTATTTTTGTGCTTGTTTGGAGGAACAAAATGTCTTCAACTTGCAATATGGATTGAATTTTTCAAAGGAGGCATGAAGAAAACAATTTTTAAAGTGGAATTGTGCTAGTTTTCTACTTGTTTTGAGGAACACAAGAGGAAGAATTTTGTCCTAATATGTACACAACTTCCAATTTGGATTAAATATTTTGAAGAATTTCACTATTAACATTCATTTGTGCTTGAGAATTTTATAATCATGGGAGATAAAGCTCGTAATAAGAGAAGGAAGGCATTAACTCCTCAAGAAGTTGAAGCAAATAGAGAGGAGAGCGAAAGACAAAGAGAAAGAAGAATGAGAATGAAATCAATGGATGATGGTGGAGCAACCAATTCCACAACTATTGAAGATGAAAACATTGAGGATACCATGGTTGTAGATGAAGCTAATTTGCATGAAGTCAATTTGGAGAAGAATATGATTATAAAAACAAGTCCTTCTATGTCTTCAAATCCCTCTTTCAATGCTATGGAGAATGTTTCAATATGCAAAAATCTAGGTACATCTTCAAATCCACACGTTAGTGAAATGGTAAATTTGTATGTAGAAGTTTTACAAGATGTTGTCCAGACTTAATAATGTTGAAATTGATGATATTCAGAGAGATGAAAATTTTATAGAATTTGTTGAAAACAAAAAATAAAAATCTTTTGTTGCAAATGAAAATTAGAATGATCATTTTCTTGAAAATGAAAACAAAACTTGTATTTTTGATGAAAATGAAAATGAAAATGAAAATGAAAACCATTTTTGTTGATGAAAATGAAGATGAAGATGAAAATGAAGGTGAAAATCTAGAATGTGATGTTTAATTTAATGAAAATACTTTTTTTAAAATTGAAAGTGGTGTTTTCAATAATCTTCTTGGTCAAATTTCTTGGAGGCAAATAAGAACACATGCAAATAGAATATACAACAAATTATTTTATCATAAAAAATTTGCATTTCAATGTCAACTAATGATGCAATTGATGAGAATTCAAAAAATGAGGAAAGTAATTAAAAGGTTAGGCTTTTATGTTAAACCAAAAAGAAAAGAGCAATCATTAAAACATGTTATGTCTACTATTGCTAGTGCCATTCAATCTATTGGGAAAAATAGTCAATCTAAAGATAAAAACGCGACAAGAAGAGCTATAACAACTGCTATAGTTAATAAAACAACTTTGAATAAAAGAGTGGTAAGCAATATTAGTGAAGTTTTAAAAATACATCCTAAAATTGCTAAGAGTGGCAAAAAGAAGAGAGTATAGAAAATGATCCTATCAATCAATGTTGGAGTTTGAGTGGACGACTACCGAGGTTTGATATAAAATTGAATGTTGAAATTAAATCTTTGATCGAAAAATATTGGCATGATAATACTAGGGTTTCATCTAATGCTAGAGATGTTTTAAAATTAAGGGTGGGGTCCAAAGTTCGCAATCCTCACCCAAAACACCTATTAGATATAACACAAACTGAATTTTATAGAAAATTTTGTAGTGATTCAGTGTTACCTGGTAATATTAAAATAAGTCAAAGGTCTTTTGAAAAATTTAAACCCTGGTATGTACAAATTAATAAGCAACGAATATCTTGTTGTAAAATACATGTTCAATTTCGTTATTTTTATGATGTTTTTTGATATATACATTGTACCTTGCATACTAACATGATTATATAGGAGTGTGGTATTGATATGCCACCTGAAGCAATAAGAGAGTTTAGTTCAGGTTTGTTTTGTGAAAAATTTAATGATAAATTATTTTATTTAAGTTCTTGTATTTCTGGACAATGCATTAATTGTGGAAATCTTGCATTTTTAAGATTTTGTTTACATGAAAGTGGTGATCATGATTTTGGACAATAATTAGTAGATGTCAAAAGATTTAGGAATGTTCACTATTCTTTAAACGATGGAAAAATAGGAAAGCGTTGTGATTTAGTTACAGAAAAAGTTAGTGTGCATGCATTCATGAGTGAATTTAAGAATAAATTATACCAAAATATGTCATGCACTCTAAACATGCTCGATGGATTGATGGCCAATTTCATGCATGTAGAAACACATTTCCAATTGGTACTATACTTTCAGTGGTTGATTTTGTGGAGAATTATACTCTCACTTCGCAAGAGGAAATTCAATCTCAATATTATAATTTAGTGCAAGTAGCTATGTTTGTCCATATTGTTTATAGACATGCAGATGATAGCACTGAGGATGATAGAAATTTTTTGAGGGAGTATCATTTTTATTTGAGTGACAATCAGTTACACTTGTCAGAGTTTGTTCAATATTGTTTCAGTATATTTTATAGAAATTTAAGAGAAAGGAATCCAGATGAAAGAACACCTCATATAGTTAGATAATTGTATGGGGCAGTTCAAGAATGCTCGATTGTTCTATTGATTAAGTAGGGTTCACAAGGAACTTAATGTCCAACATATATGGAGTTTTTTTGAAGTTGGGCATGGTAAAGGAGAACATGATGAAGCAAGTGCGTGTGTCAAAAGAATTATTGCTAGAGAATAATTAAAATTCGAGGATTCAGTAAAATTTAAAGATGCATGTGAGATTGTGGATTGGTGTAATTGAAGACTATCTGCACCTGGTTCGAGTGATTAATCTATAGTTCGCCGATTCTTTTGGTTGGTGGAGGAAGAGAACATTGTACCTAGAGTTGCTTGTGAGACAATCAGTGGATCTACTAAATGGCATTCATTTAGGAGTGCGGCAACAAGCACATGGACTATTTGGAAAAGGGAGCTTGCATGTTTTCACCAGTTTTGTATCTTAGGAGATTGGGAAGCATGTGAAAATACAGAATGGGTTGAATAGTGGGAGCAAAGATTGTTGACACTTGCAGAAGCACATAATCAATATGAAAGAACTATTGAAGAAAATGATCAAGTGTTTGCATTTGAAGATTATGACCGTGTTTTAGAACTTGTACAATAAGGTAATTTTAATTCAATTTATTTCACTTTATTAAGTTATTTCGTAATACTAAATTATTTATATGGATATGCATAAGTTATTAAATTGAATTTTGTTGGTAGGACATGTGTATGCTATTATTGCACCTGATGGGAATGAAGAGCAAATAGAATATTGGTTGGCTCATTGTGTGGAAACTGAACATAAGTTAATAACACCTCGAGAAGATGATGATGGGTTTCATTATCCAACAGGTACGGCGATCCCCTTAAGACACCCCCTTAAGAAAATTTTGATAACAAGTTTTAGATCCCCTTAAGCAATTTTTTAGAACAATTCTTTGATCCCCTTAAGAAAATTTTGAGAACTTATTTGATGATGGTTTTTGAACATGTTTTCCAATAGGATTGGTGGTGGTTGTTAGCACTTGGCTATGAAAATACTTGAGAAGAAAGAATGGTCTACCTGCATTTGAAGACTACGAAACACATAAAAATATTATACATTATTCACATTTGTTGGTGGCAACAAATATAAAACTAGAGTGGTATCATGGAATACCTTAAAAAAAAGTGCTATGGTCAATTTCTATGGAAGAGCATGAGGCAATCATAGATGCATTACAAAAAAGAGAGGATGTAGATGGTACAATGGAATAAGTAAATACAGATAAATATAGTTTTAGTTTTATTTTGTCCTTTTAAATACATTAAATACATGTTTCAACATTGGTCAAGTGTGTTATAAGTTGAAATTGATTTAAATTGTCTTTTTATACATCCTTAAGGCATAATCACAAAAAGGATCTAGTCCATGCAGATTCAACCTAGACAACATGGAATACTTGGTAAAAACATGTAATTATTAGTTAAATTATATTTAAATACATGTTTTGATTGCATATTGATATTGCTTGTACATTAATAGTTAAAATTGATTTATTGTCATTTTTTGTATCATTAAGCCATCATTGCATTGATCTCATACTTTGAAACAAAAAGGAGAGGATGCCTGGATCCAACCTACAAACATGTGTGGAATACTTTTAAATGCAGGTACTTGAGTTCTATATATATAGATAGTTTTATATAAATTGAAACATGTATGTTTTGATGATTTCATTGATATTGCTTGTACCTTTTTGATATCAGGTGGTGTGAAGACCTACCACATTCTAGGCACGAGTTTGAGATGTTCTTGAGATGGCATATCCAAATTTTGTATACATTGTTTTGAGATGACATAGATGTACATACATACTTACAAAATTAAACATACTCTATGTACTTCTATGTATCAAATCAATATTCTATATATTTTTTTTGTTAAATGTACATGTTTTCCTACTTTGAAACTTTATGTCTAATTGTATAATCACTAAATATCATGCATACATTATTGTTAAATCAATTATATCCTTAAGACATTGCATTATGACCCCTTAATACATCCCCTTAAGAAATTCTATTATGACCCCTTAAGACCCCTTAAAACATCCCCTTTAGACGTTGTATTATGACCCCTTAAGACATCCCCTTAAGACATTCCATTATGACCCCTTTAGACATCCCCTTAAGACCCCTTAAGACATCCCCTTAAGATGTTCTATTATGACCCCTTTAGACATCCCCTTAAGGCCACTTAAAACATCCCCTTAAGATGTTCTATTATGACCGCTTTAGACATCCCCTTAAGACCCCTTAAGACATCCCCTTAAGATGTATTATAACCCCTTAAGACATCCCCTTTAGACATTCTATTATGACCCCTTTAGACATCCCCTTAACATCGCTTAAGACATCCCCTTAAGACATTCTATTATGACCCCTTTAGGCATCCCCTTAAGACCGCTTAAGACATCCCCTTAAGACGTATTATAACCCCTTAAGACATCCCCTTAAGACGTCATTATTTTTTTGACTACTTATAAATTAGTGTTAGATATTATTTATAAAATTTATTAATGCTTTTATTCTCTAATATTCTATGGTATTGTTTATTTCTTAAAATTTTATCCTTTCTGGTATATAAATAGATTTCTTTTGTTTGTAAATTATGGTTTATTGACTAATTATTGATTGACGTGAATTGAATAAGTTCATTGAGTAATTATCACTATTTATTGAATGTACATATCATGTATGAAATCACTAAATTTATAAAGTATAAATATTAAAATGTCCTAGATATTAATATCATGTATGAGATCACTAAATTTCACATTAATGTCCTATATTAATGTCTTGACTATGAACATAAAATGCATAAATGTACATGTGTAAATTGAAATTTCAAACAATAATAAAGTCCATAATTTATGTAACATATTAAGTGCATGAAACCAATATATTAAGCGCATGAAAGAAATTCTAGAGTACAACCCATGAACTAAAGTCCAACTAAGTACTTGAGCCATGAAATATAAAGTCCAACAGAGTACATGAGAAACTAGAAATATAGTCCATGAAATAAAAAAATATAACACATAAAATCACATGTTTCTAGGTCATGTACTGTCTTTGTAATCAAGAGACCTCTTCACACCATGTGGACTATGTGGATGACTTGAAACACTCTGTACAAGAGAAAGATGAAATCAGATGTAAGAAAATGAAAAATGATTTAATGAAAATTTAATTTATAATCCATCATAAAATTAAATTACCGTCATATCTGCATCTGGATGCTCTGGTGCACCTGAAGCAACCTCTAAATTCTCTAAATAAATCTACATAAACAAGATAAAGAAATTTGAAATTAGATGTACAACTTTACAATTAATTTTTTTTTAATTCAATTTAATTTATAATTTATCATATTTTAATTGTACTGTATTATGAGGTTGTGCACCAGGCTCTTCTCTAGGACATGTCTATACATGATCAACTACAAGATGTGTCTCATGCTATAAAAGAAAAAGAATATGTAACAAATCTCATATTATGTATATATTCAATTTAAAATTTAAAATTTAAGTTATATTCATAATATGTAATTTATAATTGACTTTAAATATAATAAAAAAATTAAATTACCATTTGATTTGGAGCCTGCTCTACATGTCCTCTTGGTGGTGTAACTATGTCTGGGTTAGGGCTGAAAGTTGTACTCACAAAGTCCTACAAGATCAAAATTAAAGCATGTACAATTGAATTAGGTTTATATATATATATATATATATATATATATATATATATATATATATATATATATATATATATATATATATATATATTCAAGTTTGCACATTTTGTGTAGAAAGTTTTGTAAAAAAACCTAGAAATCAGTGGCCTCATGAGTAGCTACAACATCAAATGTTTTCCTGGTGCCCATTCTTATTGTGGTATCAACCTAGACATACATGTACATAGACATTTAACACTTATAATATTTACAAGTGTACATGCATGTATTTCATATATCTAGTGAATTCAAAATTCATAGAATTGTAACTATACTAATGTAAACTTTAAACAAATTTACAATATGAATGTACCTGCCCTTGATCTATGGCACCCGATAGTGGAGGAGTGGTTGACAATCCCTTAGGAGGAATTGACGTGGATGCTGATTAACTCGCCTAAACCAACATAAATATTTCAAACATATATGTGATTCAATTATAAATTTAAAACTCAAGTTAAATATATGATTTCATATAAATTTTAAAAATTGAAATCAAAATACCCCATAAGGGTTGCCGAGTATGACCAGTGTCGATGCATGTACTTGTGGAACAGATGATTACCCCATTGTTAGTGTCATCTGTACACCAAAAAATTTGATTGTTAAAATGTATTGCAAACTTTTCTTTATATATATAGATCCATCAAAATTCTAATAAAATGAATGTACATCTCGATGCATATTTATACCTGTGTCGCAGTGTCCTCAAGGTGATGGTCTGTTGTAAGAAACTCTACAAATGAATTGGTGTGACCAGATGAACCACTAGAATCTCCCCATCCACCTGAACTAGGTGTGGCCTAATCAAGTCCATAGCATACTTGATGACAACTAGTACATCTATGGGGGATGGGCCTCGACACTCCTAGAGTGATACTCAGACCAGATCCATAAAAAACTCCTCCATCATCATTGTCTCTACACTCCCCACCCGCTATCGCAGAAGCATGTTGATCAAGGTCTCTTGCGAGTGTACTAAGGGAACCTAATGTTGAGACTAGAGCTCAATGATGCACAAGTGCGGGAATGGGAGGACCAGGAGCATCAACAAGGAGTTACGCATACACGGGGTGTTGGGGATCAACCCTTGCCCCTAACCTCTATTGTGGCATGCCACCACTAACACCCTGAAATGATCTAAAATCAAAATAATTGGGATTTTTCCCCAAAACAAACTCTACATACAATTTTCTCAAAAAATACAATGGCCACTCCCAATTAGCATGTGGGGGACTATCAAAAAGCATAAACCATTGATCCCAAAAATGTGCACTCATCTGCAGATGTATGCACCACCTCATAGATATTCTAGATTTGTTGGGTGGAATGGGTTGTCAAGTAACGGGGTCAAGAAAGTAGGGGGCTAGATGGGATTTCATTATTTTAAGGTCTAATAATTTTTTGTAAGAGAGACCGCTGGAATAAAATTGTCTCATTTGTTCTCTCTCTCGTTGATGCCTATCAAGATCATAATCGATCATCATGGTGGAATCAACAACGTTTTGCATCGCAGATGCAAAATGTCTCACATGTGGTGGAATGAATGCTTGACTCTGTATAACATTGATTTGATTTTGTAAGGATGCAACTTGATCATTTACACATTCTCTCAAGTGAGCCTCATCAGATGTGATAGGTGTTGGATGTGGCATATTAGGTGGAGGGGGAGGTGGAGAGGGAGGGGGAGGGGGAGGTGGATGTGGCGTGGCTGAGGTGGTGGATTGATGATATCATCAATGTTAAAATCATCCATGATATGAGAGTTAAATGTGCACCTGCATTAAATCATACAAAATAGGATGTGCATACATATATTAAGATCATATATTTAATTGAAATGAACATATATATAAATTTATTGAACTTGAGCATGTCCATACAAAATTCAAAATTTAACGTGTACATGTACATTTAAAATAAAAAATATGATGCATAATTTGCATGAGTACAGATCATTAAATTAAACTATGTACATAAATACAAATTTCAAAATTTAAGAACTATATATGCAAATTTTTAATACATGCACATACATACTAAACAATAAACTTGAAACATTCACAAAGCTCATTTTATGTCTAACACACACACACACACACACACACACACATATATAATACAATTTTTTAGCAAGAGAAATCATGATCTAGTAAATAGTCATAAAATATATACTATTATATATTATTCATTATAAGTTCATAAATTCCACCAAATTCATAAATCCATGTCACTAAAAATATCCATCTAGAACCAAAATCATAAATTCATGTCACTAAAAATATCCATCCAACCAAATTTCTAAATTCATCACACAAAATATCCATCGTTCACCAAATTCTTAAATTCATAACTATTTAAGATCATTGTCTTAATTTAGAAACTATTGTGGCTCTCTACTGCATCTCTTCATTTCCTTGTGTTTTCCTCTTTAGAATCATAAGTTCTCCTCTCCTCTAGCCATTGTCAATGCTCATCTAATATCCCATCCATAGCCCTAACAACATCAACAAGGGTTTGCATCCTAGATGCAAACATCCTCACAGGAGGTATGACACATTCTTCATTTTGTATAATGTTGATTTGATCTTGGATGGTTCTTGTAGACAAGTCAAATTAGCATTATGCATATTCATCCGCTCATTGAATTGATCAAACACAACAAATCCATTCATCAGGTAAATCGGGTCAATCCAAAGGTTTAATCAAATAACACCATTTCATCTCTCATAAATCATTCAACCTTCATCTTGCATCATCCATTTAATTAAATAAATCAGGACTTTATTTAATTCAAATCCAAATCATACTTCATCCTTTTCTGAATTAAATAAATCAAGTATTTAAGTCCTAAAAGGTCAAATCAGCCTAATCATTATTAATTTAATCTAATCCTGATTAAATCCTAATCTTACCCACTTGCATTCTCTAGATATCTCCACTTGCACAAATAAATCAATTTTATTGATTTATTAAAAACCCTCATTTTCCCTCAACATGACAAGTTGATTTGTCCCTCCAACATTGCATTTATTGCTGTTTTTCTTGTCCCCCTCTCAAAATTTATTGCAAAATTTGAATTCAAATTCTCCCTCTCATGGGCACTCTTCCCAAATCTTGCACAACCATTGGCCTATCATCATTTGACAAATGGCCTCTCCTCATTGGTGGATCTTTAATCCCACATTCACCCTCTTGGCCAATCTATCATCAAAAAAATCTATAAAAGAAGGCCTTCATTCTCATTCATGGATCCACAACTTTTATGCAAGGTTACTCTCTTAATTTGAGAACTCATCTTGCTCATCATTTCCATTGCATTTACATCATCTTGAGCTTTGATCAAGGATTGGGAAAGGGTCACTAGCACATGTGACACCAATCCACTATGGAATAGGTAACTTGTGGTTGATTTCATAATGCTTTTATTTTCTTTCATCTTTTGTTGCATTTTTGAAAGATTTTCAAGGTATTTCATAGAGGCATTTTGATAGATTTGTGAAATACTAACCCCTATATGAAGTTTATTGTTTGCAGATTTTAATGGATGCCCATAGTTTGGCGCTAGAAGGAGGGTAGTTTGTTAGCACAACAATTTGTTTTGTTAACACATATACATTCGTTAACACAGTCATGTTAACACACAATTTTGTTAACACACTATTCGTTAACGCAGTCTCATTAACATACAGTTTGTTAACACAGCCTCGTTAACACGTAGTTTTGTTAACACATACGATGCTACATTAACATAGGATATTCATTAACACAAGATATTTGTTAACACATATATGCTTGTTAACGCAAATAGTTTGTTAACACAGAAAACTGGTTAACGCAGGCAGTGTGTTAACGCAGACAGTGTGTTAACACAGATAGTTGTTAACACAAACAGGCTAGTTAACACATACAGTTTGTTAACACATGGATCTTGTTAATGCATATAGGAATTAAATGATGTTGTTGCATTCTCTGACACAGGCATTAGAATTTTTGAATACAGATTCAATTTTTTTGGAGCAGCAATAAATGTGTTACTTTTGTTAAGATGCTAGTACATTAAGATTGACATGTCTTGTGTATACTTTTTACAATACATGCATAAATCTTATTTGTAATGTTTGTAGGAAAAAGGTTAAGGTTGACATTTGAATCAAGCGTTGGAAATGAGCGAGATTGGAGTTGAAGAAAAATTGTGCATTGGAGCTTGAAATTCACATAGCATTTTTAAATGCTTCCATTTCATGCTTTAATTTTTTGTTTTAAATCAACTCATCTCTTTTTTGGTCTCTTAAAATGAACACTTCAATTTTTCATTGCAAAGGTTTAAAAATGACATTAGACACTTACTAGCTTCAATTTGGGTTCTAAAAATTGAACAAAAACAACTCTCACACTTCATCTTGGTGTTTTAAAATGAATTCATGGTTGCTTTGAGGCTAAAACAAACAAGTGTCTAAATTGTGTGATTTTGTCTTTGGTACATTTTGAGTGTGTATCCTCTCCCCTTACACTTCGTGCGATCTAGGGTGCAAGAGAAACACTCAAAATGCATTTTATTGCTTTGGATCTAAATATCCAAAATCGTTAGTCATTTTATTTTTAGAAGTTAATGTTTAAAATAAATGAATCAAATAAACTTGATCCTCATCTGATTTGTCTTCTTTTTTATTGTTTGTTTTTGTCTTATAGGAAATGCAAAAGGAAAAGGTACAAAAGCAAATGAAGGAAAACAAAAGTGAACAAGGTACAAACAAAGGAAAGCAAGGAGAAGGCTAGCAAAAGAAAACGAAAGAAGGAGGATTTAAAAAAAAAAAAAAAAACTCAAAGTGTTTTTAAACGCTTTAAGTGTTTTTTCAACGCTTCTTCAAGAAATTGTTTATCTTTTCATTTTTAGGACACTAATTTTCATTTGGGTTTAAAAAGAACACTTCATTTTTTTTGCAAAAACTAAAACAAACTTTAGGATCACAAACTCACTAGATTTTGTTTGAGGTTAAGAATTGAACAATCAAAACTCACACTTCATCTTGGTGCTTAAAATGAACTCACAATTACTTTGGAAGGATAAAATGAATGAGTGTTTGCTTTGTTTTGTGGTTACTTACTTAAAATAAAGTCATTGAAAAGGACGTATGTGCTTCTCTCACGCTTCCAAGCGATCTTGAGAATCAAAAGGCCTTTTTGGCAATTTTGGCGTAAGATAAAGTGATCACCTCCACACTTCGATTTGGGCTTAAAATTGAACAATATCTTGTGCGAGTGTGAGTAGGGGCATTTTCATGTATATTCTCTTTCTTTGTGCCGTCAAAGATTGATCGAGTTACGGATTGTGTCTTTGCTTGCTTTTGTTTATCCTAGAGGGCCTACCTTGGGGAAAAAGTACTCACCCAAGGGAACGACTCAACTAGTAACACTCTAAAGCTAAGAGTATTTCTAGCTAGGATATAAATGTGGATATTGGAAGAAACGCCAATATCACGTGGTTGACTCCGATAAGATGGATCCGAAAGGGGACTCTTGCCACTTTGGGTCAACTCCTACAAACAGAAAGTCCTTATTAAAACCCTTTTTTAGAAAAGGCCAAAATCCTATCTATTTGTTGGTGCAAGAACGGTCGTTCTGAAGCTGCCCCACAATTTTACGGCTTTTAGTAGAGATGGACAGCATGACATGGGAGTTTCATGGGTGTTGGTGCTTGGTTGCCCCGTATAAGTGAGTGCCATGGAGGGGAGCCAGTGGGGTCAAGCATCTAAACATCCGCTAAAAGTAGGCGTAGCTAGACTTGTCCAAGTGGGGACTCAACAAACATTGTCTATCACATCCATAGGATTGTACATGCTTTTGGGTTACAAAAACACATGCTTGTTCATAAACATTGGAAAACAAACACTTAAACATGATCATGCAAATTTCAAACCCCTTTTGATAGAGCAAATACCTTTTGACAAATTTAAGTGTTGTTGCTTGCCCTTGGGATTATGTCCTTAGAGGTTTCTTAGCACTTGAATTTATATCGTCATTTGCTCTAACTAGGGTTAACCTAGGAAATCCCTTTGCCTCAATTTCTTGGAACTCCCACACAACACTTTGTGGGAAGAAAAGGAATTTTGACATAGGACATCTTTAGTTTGAAACATAATCAAGAGTTTGTTTTTGGTAAAAGGAATCCACTAAGCAAAGATAACAAATTGGACCCCACACATGTGTTTGATATCTTTTGGTCATATGATTTTCATGCAAAACATTGGTCTTTTGAGTTTGAAATTACTCTTAGTGAAATGTGTGTTCTTCAATACCTTGGCCTAGTAAACAAAGTCTCTCTAAGTCTCTTAGGATCAAAATAAAACACTTCATTCATCTCAAACACTTATCAAAATCCATCCCATAAACAACTTTGGAGCTTTAAAAACATCATCCTAGACTTGGGTAAATCATCCTTAAATCAAATCAAAGTCATTTGTTTAAATTAGGTGTGTGGGGATGCATCCTTTCTCATACATTTAATTAAATCAACCATCCTTTGAAAAAATTCATCCTAAGATCACATCCAACATCTTAGGGTTTACAAGTTCATCATCCACATCAAACAATCAAAATCAAAATCCCTAATTCTAGCATTGATCCAAATTTCCTAAACATTTGACACTCATATCATTCCACCTTTCATCCTTCATTTCGTCATTGGTCCTAAGAACCTTAGAGGTTACTTTTGCAACAAGGTCAAAACACAAGGAGAACATGGAATACAAACTTGATCCATACATCTTGAGTAATCCAAATCAATTGAATCTTCAAAGTCTTACAACGCCAATTGATTATCAACACTCACATCTATACAAACCGTACATGGTATCATTACCTTCTACAAATGTCAATAGAACAACAAGTGTGAGTATGCCCAAATCAAAGATTGGAACACATTTCCTGGTGGTAAATCCAAGTCCAAACCTACAAGTTTGTCAACCGAACAATCAATGCATGAACCTTGAAACAAACAATGTCATCTCATCAAATCCCTACATGCCAAATGAGAATGTACCAAATATGAGTTTTTGAAACATCAATCTGACAAACTTTGGGAGGGATACATTTGCAAATCATACGAATGCTCCAAACATGAATGATGGTCAATTTTAGCCTATCATGCCAAATCTGAGTGTCATCCCAAATCAGAACATTCTCCAAAATCAAACACAAAGGCACATTCCAAATCTTCTTCAAAAAAAGCCAAATCAAGGGAGTCAAATTCAAAATCAAGATCAAATTTCACTAGAGCAAATTGCTTCACATGCCAAAATAATTGAATTATTGAGCCAAGAGATATCTTCACTCCAAAGTCAATACACTCTTCCATTGGTTGAACCATGTCATCAAAACATTGAGTTGTGTCCATTGCAACATCAAGAACAATATCTCCAATCTCAAGAAGCTAGACATCAAGATTGACCACATCAACAAATCCAAACCCCACGTCTCGAAGATCAATCACCATGTCTCAAAAATCAATCACCCCATCTTGAAGATCAATCACCACAAGGTCAACTTAAAGTGAAAATCTCGCAAAGAAACAAGTGACAATACACACCACTTGGGAGACCAATCAAATTATTCTTGCAACAATTGGTATAAGAAAATCTCATCAAGCTCCCCATCTATGGGAACTATCGAGGAACCTTAGTTAAACCACCAGGGTATAATGAGGAGCACCATTGTGATTATCACAAAATGAAGGGACACACAACATTAAGTTGTATTCGACTAAAAAATATCATCCAAGACCTGATTGATCAAAAGATAACTGCTATTGGGGACAATGATAGCATTATCAATCTCTCCACCACAATTTTTGAAAACAATGATCAAGATCTATCCATCAATAAAGATGTTTTCATCTCATCCAATGAGGCATCGACCAATGATTATGTCAAAAATGTCTCTACATCACCTAATGAGTTAGAGGATATATCTCAAGAATTTATTCCAAAACATAATCAAAATCCTTCACCAAAGTCTAGCAATGGTCCTTCCCAAGACATATTGACATCCTTCGACCTCATGGCTATAGATACTAAAGGAACCCTAAACTTGACACTTGAGGATGTTGAACCACTTACCATGTCTAATGATGATATCCAAGCACCATTTGTAAGCGATCCATCCTTTGAAACCGACCCATGTCAAGAGCTTGATCCAAAGCATATCAAAAGCAATCCCAAAATAAATCAAGATCAAAAATTTGTATCTCCAAGATACTACAATGATCTAATGGATATTCTCCTATCCACACAAGATGATCACATCCACATAGCACTTACTCCTCCATCTACCCATGAGATGCTTTCTATGGATGGACACGTAGATGATCTTCAGCTAGAACAAGATTGTGTTACACAAAAAGAGCAGATTCTTAACTCCTACAATCAAATGGAGTTGTCAACATCAGGATCAAATATGTCCCAGATTCATATTGAGGACATCATGAATAAAGATATCAAACATTATCCACTAAAGGAAGCAAATCAAATAGAACAAGATATTTCAGAGTCATCAAAGCATCCAATCGAAATAACATCATCTATAGTGGTCATTTATCAGAGCATGCTTACTGAACAAGACATCTTAGAACATGTAGAATCAAAGCATGAAGGTACTACTTCCACACTATTGGGGGAAAATTCATCTCAAGCAAATTTCAACATAGGGAGCACGAAGAATCCTTATGATGAAACCGATGCCAATACTACAACTAGCCACACCATGAATCTTCATCCACCCATCACCCCATCCACGAATTGGGACCAACGTCAAAATAAAGAATTGAATCAAAGTATGAAGAACATTATCAAAGAAAAAGAAGCTAGAAAGCATAAAGGACAAATCAAATACATATGGATACCAAAGAATACAAAGAAAGATTATCCCTATCAAACTCCATCAGTCAAAGAAACTATAGGGAAAAATAAAAAAGGGAAATATATCCATCAAAGATGTCCACAAAAGAAAAAGCAGGTTTCTCAAGCAACGTACAAAGTGTATCAAGTAGTCGGTCCTAACTCCATGCACACTTCCGTATCCACCCATCATTGCTCATCTTCCCAAGTTTGGAGAGTCAAAGGTTCCAAACTGTCAACTGATCCATCTTTTATCCCTAAACACACTCCATCCACACCTCCACGCATGATATCCAATTCTCACATTGACCATGTATTGGCAACGACCCTTCATCATAAGGATTCTGAAGGCACTCTATCGCGATGTGCGCACAAAGACAAAGTCAACTCCAGTATCGACGAAGCAGATCAAGAATCCCAAAAATTCCATTCAAGTGCACGTATCTTAGCAAAGAAATTTCTTCAAGCAGGATACCGATGGCACATTATGATAGGGGCATCTACATCAGCAACACCTTATGGATCAGCATGAGCTTAAAATCTTTCAGAAAAATCAAAAAAATCAAAAAAGCAAAAAATCCAAAAAAATCAAAAAAAGGATTGAAAACAGTAAAGAGAAAAATCGTCCTATAGTAAAAACCACATGGGTGGCGCTCTGGGCAAGACCATGATGAAAAATTGGCAAACAGGCGTCATGTGTAGAATTGAGCATCTACGTACGCTAGTTCAGGTGAAAGCATCTTATCCCAACCATAATAAATCCATCCATCCATAAACCATTGATCCAATCCATTTTCATCTGTCTGCATCTATCATCCAAGTTATCTTGATCTTGATGAAATTTTGGGGCACACTTTACGCTTGCTTATGGTAAACATCTTGACATGGGTCTGTTTTCATTGATCCTATCCTATGCAGCATTATCTGGGCCTTAAAGCATTATCCAAATGAGCATTTGTTATCCAAATACCTTATCTTATCGAAAGATAATCCATATTCATCCATCTGTACACCTATCCGAGCATCCATCCCGATCGCATTCCATACATTGCTGGACATTGGGGGTAGATATGTACATCTTGCTTTAAGAATAGATCTTGATCTATATCCTCCAACTTATGTGGCGATCTGAACATTGGAAAACGTGAAATCAAATTGGTCAAACCACTTGAGAAAGAATCTGAATCTCTAGCCCATGGCATTTTTTTGATGAAAAAATGTTCCTTATCAAGCATCATCTTTCATTGAACATCAATCAAAACAATCGATATCAATCGTATCTAATTTGCACATCAACGTCACATCAAATCATTCAAACAACTTTTGTTCCAAACCAAGCTTCAACAATCCTGATCAATCAAATCCAAACAACCCATCATCATCTTAGGATATCCTTGTGTTGCTTAACATGATCCTTGCATTGTTGTGCATCCTCAACAATATTATCATCATCAGTCTTGATCAAATCATCATCAATCCATCGTCATTTTGGGGATATCTTTCCTAATCCTTGTGTTTCTTAACACTATCCTTGCATTGTTGTGCATCCTCAACAATGTTATCATCATCATCAATCCATTGATCTGATCAATCAACCTTAGCTTGGTCTTCAACAAAATCTCAAACAGAGCACTGATATCATCACACATATCCATATCAAAATCATCAAAATCATGCAAAAATCCAAAAACATTCAAAACATCAAAAAATCCAAAAACAAGTCAAAAAAATTAAACATCAAAAACATTGGAATCCGAACTACGTCGTCTCTGAGCTTAAACGTGGCCAAGGCTCATCTCTGATCAACCCCCGAGACATCAAAATCCTAAAACATTCAAAAAAACATCAAAATCCAAAAACATTCAAAAAACAAAAAATCCAAAAACATCGCAAAATAAAAAAATCAAAACATTTGTAAAATCTAAAAAATACCAAAAACAACCTCAAAACATTCCAAAATGCAAAAAAAAAAAAAAATCCAAATATTTGAATCCGCCTCATCTCACTTGCACCCGCAATAAACACCTTTCATAATAAACTGATCATCATCCTCAACCTTTGGTGAAACAGTTAGAAACAAGTCTAGCAGGTTAAAAGTAAAACTCAAAAGCGTCAAGTCTCAAGTCTCAGTCAGCACGTAAACAAGTTGGTCAAGTCTTTGTGTCGATAGTCCATCACCCAAATAGTCCCATATCAATCATCTGATAACATCATGTCATAGGATGAATCCTTCCTACAAGGGGCATTATTTATTAGAAAGAACACTTTGGATAAACGAAATGACATGTCGCCATCCACTAACATGTCCTAGGATGTATCCTTCCTACAATGGGCATTATCTTTTGGCAATAAGTTTCGGTTCTTATCCTTAAAAGCACATTCCCTTTTGGTTAGCGATATTGAAGAACATCAACTTGTTTGTGTGCTTTATCTCTTTCTTTTCACTTATCTTATTGCGCTCAATCCAAGGACCTCTTGATGATATCCAAACGAAGGATTTAAAGAGATAGGAATGGGGCAATGATCATTATCTTTTGTCTACTGTGCTTGTTGGACGTTCTTGTAAAATAACTTGGCGAATACTTGCTTTGTTAGATATGTATAGAAGATGTTTTGGATGGCTTGTTGACTATTGCATTGATTGGTTATACCTCTCCGTGTTTTGGTCCGAGATGTTTGAAACTTCTAAAGTGCATCCTAGCAAGGTTTCCTTATGTTAGGTGTGAACAGGAATACTCCTATCTATTTGTCGAGTCAAAGTCCATCACACTAAGTACAACGCCATCCTAGTCCTTTATACCTTGATGCATCGTGCTTAGGCGTGTTATCAAACATAAAGTAAGTCACCCTTTTAAAATCCCAATCCTTGATAAGCAAATCATCCATTTCTCATCATCATTTCTCATAATGTTGGCTTGTTGGATCCTCTTGTCATCATCTAATTTCTTCATTTTCCACATTAACATCACAGCATGAATATTTAATCATCATCACCAATTCATCCATCATACATCCATAATGCATCCATCATACATTTTGCATCCTACATACATCTTGCATCAATAAACCATCAGCATACCACATGTCATTCATATCATACATCATAGGAAACATCGATCATTTCACATGCATTGCATAATCATCATCATAATATAGATCTGTTAGTCTAAGCATCTCATAAATCATCTATTGCATAATCACAACATATCACATCACCCATCTCATCCATCTTGTATCATATCATCATTTAAGTTGTTTAGGATAATATAGATTTGTTATTCTAAGCATTTTAAAATCATCATCTTTGCATCATCATCCATAACCACCCATTTTGAACCTCTTTATTGCGAGATCGACCCTCAAATCGAATCTTTTCACTCAATCTCTCGAGGGGGAAATGTACCGGTGTACTTCTTTCCGCTGGGGCATCTAAAAAAAAAATAAAAAATTGAATTTTGATTGCGAAAAGTTTATTCTTTGAACCAATGCAACAAGTACATTGCTTCAAAAAGGGGAAAAATGTAGACACATCAAATTAGCATTATGCATATTCATCCGCTCATTGAATTGATCAAACGCAACAAGTCCATTCATCAGGTAAATCGGGTCAATCCAAAGGTTTAATCAAATAATACCATTTCATCTCTCATAAATCATTCAACCTTCATCTTGCATCATCCATTTAATTAAATAAATCAGGACTTTATTTAATTCAAATCCAAATCATACTTCATCCTTTTCTGAATTAAATAAATCAAGTATTTAAGTCCTAAAAGGTCAAATCAGCCTAATCATCATTAATTTAATCTAATCCTGATTAAATGCTAATCTTACCCACTTGCATTCTCTAGATATCTCCACTTGCACAAATAAATCAATTTTATTGATTTATTAAAAACCCTCATTTTCCCTCAACATGACAAGTTGATTTGTCCCTCCAACATTGCATTTATTCTTGTTTTTCTTGTCCCCCTCTCAAAATTTATTTCAAAATTTGAATTCAAATTCTCCCTCTTATGGGCACTCTTCCCAAATCTTGCACAACCATTGGCCTATCATCATTTGACAAATGGCCTCTCCTCATTGGTGGATCTTTAATCCCACATTCACCCTCTTGGCCAATCTATCATCAAAAAAATCTATAAAAGAAGGCCTTCATTCTCATTCATGGATCCACAACTTTTATGCAAGGTTACTATCTTAATTTGAGAACTCATCTTGCTCATCATTTCCATTGCATTTACATCATCTTGAGCTTTGATCAAGGATTGTGAAAGGGTCACTAGCACATGTGACACCAATCCACTATGGAATAGGTAACTTGTGGTTGATTTCATAATGCTTTTAGTTTCTTTCATCTTTTGTTGCATTTTTGAAACATTTGCAAGGTATTTCATAGAGGCATTTTGATAGATTTGTGAAATACTAACCCCTATATGAGGTTTAGTGTTTGCATATTTTAATGGATGCCTACAATTCTAACATTGGTATTGATTTGTGCTTGCAAACGAGCATGTTCATTAATTTCAAGTGGTGGAGGTGGGGGGTTATGAGGCGGAGTGGGTGGAGGTGGAGGTGAAGGTGGTGGAGATGGATGGCGTGGAGGTGGATTGTGAATATTATTGAATGGATCCATGTGATCTTTAAGATATGAGTGAACCTGCATTAGATTTGTAATTTCAAGATGTAAGATACATGTTTAGGAAATACCTTTAAACCATTCAATATAAATGACCTTAAATAAATGAATACAAATGATAAAACATGTAAGCATCATTTATGTTTAAGGCACATGTTACTTGAATGAAAATACAATTAACTATTAATATTATATAATCTTCCATGATCTTATTATTGTTAAATTTGTTTACCTTGGGAAACTTTGATCACCAAATTTTAAGAACTTCTTTGACCCCCTTAAGAAATGTCATATTGGGACCCCTTAAGAAATCAAATTACGATTTAGGGTGACAAGATGGCTTAAGGGGATCTATGTCTAGTTAGGTCCTAGGAGAAAATGACATGGCTCAAGTGAATAAAATTTGGTGAAGTTGCCCAAGGCAACCAAATTTCATTAAGAGCCTTTAAAGAAAAAATGATGGCTTTAGGGTTTAGGTTTTATACTTTATACTTTAGGGTATAGTTAGGTCCTAGGAAAAAATTACATGGCATAAGGGAATGAAATTTGGTTCCGGAGTTGCCTAAGGCAACCAAATTTCATTAAGAGCCTAAGAAAAAATGATGGCTTTAGGGTTTATGGTTTAGAGTTTAGAGTTAAGGGTTTAGGGTAATAGGATAACTTAAGGGGATATATGTAGTAAGATCCTATGACAAAATTACATGGCATAAGGGAATGAAATTTGGTGGATTTTCCTAAGACAACCAAATTTCACTTCAAGGTCAGGTAGGACAAAATGAATGGTTTAGTGTTTAGGGTTTAGATTTTAGAGTTCAGGGATTAGGGTTTACAGAACTTAGGGTGAAGTTTTGGTGCCCCTTGGAATATAATGAACTTGCAAGTTAGTGAATAAAATTTTCTTGTGGAATAGTTGATTGAGATCTACTCTTGTTTCAACAGACCAACCTAGATCATGAAATCTCATTCATATTATAATCTTGCATGATCTTATTATTGTTAAATTTGGTTGCCTTTGGCAACTTCACCAAATTTTAACAACTTCTTTGATCCCCTTAAGAAATGTCATATTGGGACCCCTTAAGAAATCAATTTACGATTTAGGGTGATAGGATGGCTTAAGGGGATCTAGATGTCTAGTGAGGTCCAAATTTAGTCATACCGTGACCTCATTGGGTCCATCTAGCTCTGGGTCAAAAGTGTTTACCCCTCTAATAAAAAAAATTTATCATGTTAAAAATGAATCAGTCTATACATATCACAAAAATAACATACATCTAGCAAAACAAGTAAAACTTCCTCCTAAATTAGAGGATATCAAAATAAATATGAAATATTTTAATAATTATACTTGTAATCACTTATTAATAAGTTATATCACACATAATTTTAATCACATAATAAAGGAATAAATATACATATGTAGAAGATACAAAAATAAAAAAGAGGCTACTCACATGGATCTTGATCCTTCTAGGAAGTGCCTAGATTGGTGTATTTCATGTAGGACTCTACATAGGTGTTGGGACCTTCACCTCTCTCCTTGTATATTTCCAACAATCTCACTCACTCGGACATCTATAGAATTATTTCCTTTGTTATTATCTAGTTCTTTTAATCTTCTAAATTAACCTCTTATTTATAGGAGCATAATATGAATCCTCCTCCTCTCTCTATTGTAATAATAGCCTAGTTCCTCCAACCTATCATCATGTACCTCCTCCCTTTCCCATGTAATAGGTGTACCTTAGGTGTTAAATGGTTCCATCTTGGTCTCCTTATTGATGCATTTATATCCTTCCACAAATCTATATAGTATCAAAATATAGGTAATTTTATGGTTATTGAATCTCTCTTAATTGCTAAAGAATCCATTATGCTTGAGGATGGGTGGATTATTATCTAGGATCACATCTTAAAAATCCTATAGAGGTCATGGTATGTGTTTCTTAATACATATATTCCCATACAAACCTCTTTCCATGTATTATCAACTCTCCTATGTAATAGAAACCTTACTAGATTTAAATTTCATATGATATATACCCAAGTGTTTCCAATTGGAATTGCTATAATGATACTTTTATGGTATTCTAGATATTCATAATAATTTTCATAAATCTACCAAATAGACCCATTCTTGACATTGAACCTACATAATTTTAGGTATGTCCAATGAAAGAAACTTTACCCATAGCACTCTCACTTGCACTCTCCTATCTTGTGGATATAATAGAATAAAGTTTTCTTCCAATGATTTAGATCCCTAATGATCATGTCTAAGTGTCATAGAGAGTGATCATGCACTCTTCATAAAATTTTAGAAACCAAAAGGTTTTATATTATGTGTTCAAATAAGTGAAAACATTACAAAAAGCTCTACTAAATGGTGACAACAGAGGGTTTTTTAAGGCAACCGAATTTCATGTTAAGGTCCTAAGACAAAATTCAAATTCTTTAATGTTGAGGGTTTATAAGTTACAGTTCAGGGTCTATGGTTTAGTAAAATTAGGGTGAATTTTGGGTGGCCCTTGGAATAATTTAGACTTGCAAGTTAGTGCCAATTGGAATCGATTATATGTGCTTGGATTTATGAATTTTCTAACTAAATTTGCAAACAAACATTGATAAACTTTATGAATTTTAACTATTCTTTAACATATTGTTTTCTAATCTAATTATAATTTAACATTAAAACTAAAGTTTAACATATCGTTTTTTCCATACAATCCAAATAAAATTTAAAACATTTAAGCAATGCAAATGAATTTTTTTGAGCTTGAAATTACCTAGTTTTCAAAATCAAAATGATTTGTTCAATTTCAATTTAGGGTTTTAACAATTTTTTTTGTCCCAATTCAATTTAGGGTTTCAATTTCTAAGCAATTAGGGTTTTTAATGCAATTTTCATTTAAGTTCAAACTAGGGTTTTCAAATTCAATTTTTTTTGTTTGATTTGAATTTAGGGTTTCAAAAAGCTTGATTAGGGTTTCTAAATGCAATTTTTTTTATTTCATTTCAATTTATAGGGTTTTGAAATGCATTTTTGGGTATGTGCAGGATCATGATAGGCCAAAAAGTGGCAATATGATGGGTATTTGTAGGGTATGTGGTTGACGACTTTTTTTTTACCCAAAATTAATGAAATGAAAAGGGTTTATAAAGGAGATTTTCAACTTTCTACCAATATAAATTATGATTTGCTTTGAATTTAATAAATAATTATTAGTCATTTTCTAATTGAATTACGACTAAAGTCCTTATTGATAGGTTGACTGAAAAAAATATATAGCTTTCAAATGGTATCACATTTTTTGAATTTGAAACATTGTCACATTCTATGCTTCGTATACTATAGGATTAAAAAAAAATTGAATTTCATGAAGTTTTGACCAAGTTAAGGTGTTAGACGTACAGTTTTATATTTTTAAAAGTTGTAACAAAAAACATAATTAATTATTTACTTGGAACAAATTTACAAAAAATATGCATCACATTGGGACATGAGTCCTCTACTAATATCTAAAATCTTATAAAAAATATTATCATTTTATTATGGTTATGGTGGTCAGACACACTTCTTATTTTTCCCTGAAATTTAAGTACTTGCATTGAAATTTCAAATTTTCACCAAATAGATTTTTTAAAAAATAAACCTAGTAGTTTGGAAACTACATTCAATTTTCTACAAATTTATTCTTACATATTTTTGAAATAATATAGATAACTTATTCAAATTTTTATGTCAAGTTGCCTAACTCTGATTTTTTAAATTTTTTGCCACTTAAGGGCCTATTTTTTCCATGATGATCCCGCACACATACCCTTAAATTTTTGTTTCATTTCAATTAGGGTTTTCAAATTCAATTTTTGGTTTAATCAAACAATTTAGGTTTCAAAGTTAAATTTTGTTTGTAAAACACAATTCAAGGTTCATTTTTTCATTTCTATTAAAAATATTTAGGTTTCACTGCATTTTTTCATCTATTTTACAATTACTCATTTCTACTATAACTTGAGGGAAAAAAAATGCTCAAAACATGAAATAAATTTTAAAAAATGCTAAATTCACTTATTTTCTTCACAGTTTCAATAAAAAATGGAAAAATGCAAAAAAAAGGGGCGTGGGTGGGTACCTGGAGCTGTTTGTGGAGGTCGCTGTAACCTGTACTCAAGATCCTATCCACTGCAAAATGAATTTTGTTTGTTTTAAATTAAAAAAAAGCACTATGAAATAGGATCCTGATTTCTACAAAATGGGATCCCGATTTCTACAAAACGGGATCCCGATTTTTATAAATCGGGATCCTATTTTGTAGTAATCAGGATCTCGTTCCTTGTCCATTGGTTTGGGATCCTTTAGGAAATGGGATCTTGATTTTTAAAAATTGGGATCCCATTTTGTATTTAGGCTTGATATCCCGAAGCTAAAGGGGATCTTGATTTTTAAAAATCGGCCCATTTATTAAAATTGGGATCCCGTTTTTGCAAAGCTGATTTCAATTTTTTGGCTAAGGAAAAAAATTCCACGTTTTGTGGACTCAACTTTGTGCACTTACCCAACAATTGGTATTAGAGAATGGGTCATGGGTTTGAACCCCTCACTTGTGTTGGGGGGATTGTTGCAAGGTGTGTGCCCTTGGTTTCCTTGTGTTGTGTAGTGCAACACTCAGGTTCATGACATGGTTTAACTGCCTCCCATGGATTCATTAACTATGGTGGTTGTATCGAGCATTAACAAGTCAATCTTTTGGTGCAAAAACAACCGTATGTGCAACAACACAATGCTCATGGAATATCATCACACAATGAAGGGATGCCACATAAAAACCACAATGTCACTTGCACAAATAATACTGAGGGATCCATAGACTTAGGGTTAATATGAATTTTTGATAATCATGTATATCATTTTAATTAGGGTTGTGTATATTCATTATTCCCCAAGTGTACTAGAACTAAAAGTATAGAGTAGATGAAAATACATATTATTTTGGGTCAACATGGAAGAGACCTAAATGTTTCAATGCTTTGCATCATCCCCAAAAATTAAAAAAAATTGAATTACAACATATAAAGGAATTATAATAAAAATAGGAGAGTTTACAACATATTTCTCCCTTGTATCCAAGTACCTACAAGGGTATCATGGGTCTTGCAAGTAAGATTTACAAACATATGCAAACAAGCATGAGAGAACACAAGTCAAGAATACATATAAAAAAACTAAATCTATAGATAAGGGAAGTACTTCATTAAGGCCATTCCTCAAATAGATCATTAGTCTCCCAATATTGATCATAAGGGGATAGAGGTTGAGCCTATACAAGAAGTATTGTTAAGGTAGTACTAGGAATCTTACCTACAACAAGAGCTAATGAACTAGCTGCAAGTACAACATTGTCCTACATATCTTTGTGAGGTGAGTGTAAATGATCTTGTGAAGATTTTAGCAAATGCTAAAATGTCTCTGATGGAATCAAAACAAAATTCCCAATGGGGAGAGGATGGTGAATCATTATTATATTTTGTGACAAGGGGACTGTAATGACTAATCTCCTAAATCAGAGTAGTGATAGGAAGAGAGGAAGTTCACACTTCTTTTATGAAAATAATTAATGAAGAGTGGTCTAAATGTTGTGGAGGATATGGATTTGGTTTTTGTTTTTGATAGGGTGGTGTTGGATAGCATGTTCTATTTTGGGAGGTGGGCTAGGGATATTAGTGTCAGTTATGGTGGGGTAGATAACATCTAGAAAATATTCATGACAAGTGGACTGAAAAGGCACTAGATTGGACAAGGTGGTATTGGATATCACATATGTGTTTAGCATATATAGTGGCTCAAAAAAAGTGGAATATTAGGAATATTTGGTATTAGAGGAGGTTCCATCAAAGGAGCCAAGAACACTTGCACCCTTTTTGGATGAGGCTTGTTAGGATCTTGAGAAGGAACTAAAGGTTGTGTAGATGAAATAGTAAGTTTTGGAGGTTGAGAAGGAGGGGAAGGCATTACCAAGCTAGAAGGTGGTCACATTAGAGTAGGGTGCTATGTATTGAGAATTTTCATATTATCATATTCATGGGCCAACACATGTTGATGCCATTTATGATCATTCACATTTGTTAATTATGTTGGTGATGGGACCCAAATGTAACTATAGAATGGGGATCACTCTAACTCGATTGTGAGGGTGGCCCTAGTAGGATAAGGGTGGGAGATCTAAAGTGCACATGGAATATCCTATGTCATTGGTTCCTTTCCTCTTTCTTCATAGGGGTAGTTAGAGATACATAAGGACCACCAGAGGACAAGGAATAGGTGATGCATGGGAAGATTTATGTCCACTAGGATACTTTATTTTCACTACCAGAGGGGTAGATTGAGGAACAATGAGAGCTACAAGAGAATATAAAATCTAAGGGGAAGATTTTCCCAACATAGGTGCCTTTCCCTTATTTCTAGAACTGACATTTAGGGGAGCAAGAGGCACCACTCAAGGTTGGAAAAACTAAAGGGGAATAAAAGGATTACCCAATGAAGCACATTTATCCTTAGCCACCATAAGGTGTTGGGATAGATAGATTCTCAATATGGTTGGGAAACTGAAGGGGAAGTGAGCACTAGAGAACAAGAAGAAATAACTATAGAAGAGAACCCTAAATAACCTACTTTGTACTTTGAACATGAATATTCTTTAAATTTAAGATCACTGTGAGGCTGTAGAGGTCCTAGAGAAAATAGCCAAAAATATTATAGATAGAAGCCCCCATGAGACACAAGTGATTTGTATCTATTATGCTAGATAATTTTCATAGTACCATTATGTACAAATTTCAAGCATTTGTGTACTATAAAATAAATCACATTCATGGAAGTTAGCCACAATATGCCTAACTTTACCTTGAACAAGTTAGATCCATGGATAGCAACAAATGTGGTTTCCATAGACTTGGGTCCAACCTAGAATGCTAAAGTAATGCAATGCATAGTGAGAAGAGAAAGACCATTATGTGTGCAAATTGTGATTGAAAAATTGTCATCTTTATGAAGCCCATTGGTTTAAAGATAATTCCTTCAATGATAACATTCACCATGTTGGTAGGTTCAATTTTGAGAATACCATTAATAGGCTTTTTGTTAACATGAGTAGGTATGTATAGAGGTCCATCATCTATACCAATGGGTAATTCATTTGAAGAGAAATATATTGCAAACCTAGTGATGTCACACACTTGGGGTGATAGGGTGTGGATATCAACCATGTTTTTCATTCTATTTAATTCATTTTTAAAAGATGTAGAAGGTGAATAATTAGCTAAAATAAAGTTAGTGGAATGTGATGGAAATGAATTTTTGTAGAATTATAATTTTTGAATTGGTTTGGAAAATAACTTGTTAGAACTTTAATTTTTTTACGTATCTAGATAGAACCTACATCGATGTGGTCTTGCACCAGGTGCTATAGACACATAACTCATTTAGCGTCATGTTCAAGAATGTGATAAAACTAGAATAAGGATTTTGAGTCATACTGAGCTAGGAAAGTTTGATCATTTGTAAGTGGTTTAATATGAAGAAGTGTTATTAAATTATATCTTTAACTTTTTTTTTTGTATTATACCAAGTAAAGATTTAGATAGTTTTGTGGACTATTTTCATTTTGAAGGTATTACAATTGAGACCTTAAAAAACTTGTGGTGCATTAATCACACTTGTTTGCTGATTATTTTTGTCTTTTATAAGTTCTTGAAGACAAAGCACCACCTTAGCTACTAGAGTGAGTTGATAAGGATGAGCCCCCATACTGATTAAAAGGATGTGCAAAATAACTATTTCATTAAGAGGATTTTTTCCCTTAATGTTGGCTATAGGTTTTTGATGAATATGCATTATACATCAAAATCAAGTAGTTTATAGAGGATTTGACAAAATAGTGATTGATATTTAAAAATAAATGGGTTACTTTTTGTGCAAGTCCTTGCTTATAATGGATGAGGTCAGTGAGCATGAATTGCAGTCTAGTATTCGATTAGGAATGTTGGATAAATTGATTAATCAATTAATGTATGAATATAATTTTTAGGCAACAAGAAAAAACAATCCAATGTGGTATCCTTGAGAGACTATGGGAAGATTTTTTCCAATATTGCATCTTGAAAAAGAAAATCACTACATAAATCAATGAAAGAAGATATGTGGCTTTGAGGGTCACTGAGTAAAAGCACAAAGTTGTCACACTTTTATAAAGGAAACAATCAACACTAATCCAATTTTTAAACTTGAATTACTAAAAAGGGTATGTGCAGGATCATGATGGGCCAAAAAGTGGCAATATGATGGGTATTTGTAGGGTATGTGGTTGACAATTTTTTTTTAACCCAAAATTGATGAAATGAAAAGGGTTTTTAAAGGATATTCTTAGATTTCCACCAATATAAATTATGTTTTACTTTGAATTTAATAAATTATTATTATTCATTTTCTATTTGAATTACGACTAAAGTGCTGATTGATAGGTTGATTGAAACACATCTATAGCTTTCAAATGGTATCACATTTTTTGAATCCAAAACATGCATCACATGCTATGCTTTTCATAATATAGGATTAAAAAAAGAAAAAATTGAATTTCATGAAGTTTTGACCAAGTTAAGGTGGTCAGACATACGAGTTTTTATATTTTTTAAAAGTTGTAATAAAAAAATCATAATTAATTATTTACTTAGAAAAAAATTACAAAAAAATATGCATCACATCTGGACATGAGTCCTTTACTTATGTCTAAAATATTATAAAAAATAATCAACATTTTATTGTGGTTAGGGTTGTCCAGAATGATTACCTACTTCTTATTTTTCCCTAAAATTTAAGTACTACATTGAATTTTCAAACTTTCACCAAATAATTTTTTATTTTTTTTAAATAAACCTAGTAGTTTAGAAACTACATTCAATTTTCTACAGATTCTATTCTTACATATTTTTGAAATAATATAGATAACTTATTCAAATTTTTACGTCAAATTGCCTAACTCTGATTTTTTTGAATTTTTTACCACTTAAGGGCTTGTTTTTATCCGTGATGATCCTGCACATACCCAAAAGTGATATATATGTTTTGAATTTGCAAATGATGTAAAATAATAAAATATTTATTTTTTAGTATATTTTATTTTTGTATTTTTTTGAAAAATTTAAAAATTTATTTGAATATAGTTATTTTAATAAATTAACAGTATAATTTAGTTGATGATAAAATGCTAAAAAATGAAGGTACTTGAGACATCAACCTTTATATAGTAATTTTTTTTTTCCTTCAATTTTTTTGTGTGTATTTATAAATTGAAACTTTAGGGCATGTATATATTTTTTTCAATTTTGATAAGTATATATATTTTAAAATAAATATTAAAATGCATGCATATTAAAACTTATTTGTTTCCAGTCGACGTCAACTTTCATATAAATTATTTATCTAAAATAGAAAAAAATTATACCATCTTGATATAGATTCTTATGTCTAGGGCATCATATTTTTTTCAAATTTTTTTAGTAAGTTTTACTATTTTTCCTTGACATGGTAATCAACCTAATGTTTTGTGCTAATAACCTACATTTGGTAAAAATAAAAAGGAAAATATAAATAATAATTAAACTATTAAAACATATACACTTTTGAAAACTAAACTTATGGATCTACAAAAGGGTATTTTTATATTTAAAAAAAAAGTTTTTTATAGGAGTAGAAGTTGTGAAACATCAAGTTTTTCAAATAATTTTATCTTTTTGGTAAATTGGACTCAAAGTGGTGCTAAATATGCATTTAGCCAAAAAATTTAGTTGGAAAAGTTATGAACATTTATAACTTAGCTAGAATGAACCTTAGAAGATCATATGTTTGAGAAAAAATAATTTTTAGTTAAAATTACTTAAATTCACCTGTGCTGATAAGTTATTTTAATTTTTTTGTTTCAAAGCCCCATGGAAGGGGTATAGCTAGAATATATAATGTCATTAGATTATATCTATAATAAGGTGTAATTAGTTGTTACAAAGAGTGACTAGTTAGGTGAGAAAGTTTTCTTTGCAATTGATTGATATTTCGTAAATACTAGTGTAGACATACAAAATTGACATCATTCATATTCATCCATTCATCAGGTAAATCAGGTTCATTTAGTTCAATCTCTAAGGGTCATCCATTTAAATTGAATAAACTAACTTTATTTAACTTACCCCTTTCATTACCTCATTTGATTAAATTAATCAATTTTAATCAAATCCTAACATTTCATCTTTCATAAGCCATCTTCTAAGTTCATTTCCTTCAAATTAATGAACCTTTAGCTTACATCCCCCTTTTAATTAAATAAACCAAAATTTATTTAATTAAATCTCAAATGCATTTTCCATCCCTTTTGATTTAAATAAATCAAAGTATTTAAATCAAATAAGTCAAAAACACCTAAACATCATCTAAGTTAATCAAACTATGATTAATCTAATCTAACCACCCATCACATCCTCTAGCTTTTCCCACTTGCACCAATAAAGTATTTTAATTTATTTATTAAAATCAGCATTTTCCCTCAACAAAGCATCTTTCTAAGAATATTACTCAAGTTTGAATTTGAAAGCAAGTTGACTTGTCCCTTCCAACATGGCAATAAATCCCCTCTTACATGTCCCCCACTTGGCATTAAATTCTCTTTTTCTCCCTCCAACAAGCCAAATTTGAATTTGAAAAAGGCCAACCAATCTCATTTATGGGAACATTGACCAAAACTTGCACATTCCTCAACCATTCACAAGGTGACAAGTGGCTCCATATCATTGGCCAAATCTTTATCCCACATTGCTCTCTCATGAGAATTCTTAGCATTTGAGAATCTATAAGTAGAAACCTTATTCTTCAACAAATCATCCACAATGAAATCATCCACAATCTTATGCAAAGTTACTCTCTTCAATTGAGAGCTATTTTTTTCCACTTCACTCCATCTTCAAGGCATTGCATCATTTGAGTTTTAGCAAGGATTGGGAAAGGGTCACTTTGCACAAGTGACACCAATCCAATATGAAATAGGTATATGTCATGCT
>VDFB02365051.1:0-11351 GCA_007258455.2 Sequoia sempervirens
ATTATGTCAGAAGGCAGCAAACAACTTGGGTTAAATGGCTACATCTTAGAGAATATTATTACAATACTACTCATCATATGTTAATAGGGATGATTCATTTCAAAGCACTATATGGGTATGAGGTGGTATCATTTGGAGATTTGATTCTTACTAAAAGCAAAGTTCTTGGAGCAAGAGACTTGATGCAACAAAGTGTAGATATTTTAAACACACTCAAAGACAACTTGCATCACATCTAGAATTAACAAAAGATGTATGTCGATCGTCAAAGATCTGAAAGAACATTTGAAGTTGGAGATTGAGTCTTCCTCAGATGGCATGCAACCTTATTAACAATCCTCTACCAAGGGAAATGGAGCCGAGAAACTTAAGTCACAATTCCATGGGCTTTATAAGATTATAAGAAGGATTGGCAAAGTTGCGTATGAATTGGAGTTACCAACCAATAGTCGAATTCATAATGTTTTTCATGTATCTTGCCTCAAGAAGGTGCTAGGTCAACATATTACACCATGTCCTGAGTTACCCCCGCTTGATGATGAAGGAAAATTAATTTTAGAACCTAAAGCCATAATTGGCACAAGAGAAAAAAATTAAGAAATAAGGTTATTCCGGAATATTTGGTTAAATGGAAGAATCTACCTATGGAGGATGCCACTTGCGAAGGAGTAGAAATTTTTTATCATCCCAATCTCAAATTGCTTGTGGACAAGCAATCTTGGGAAGGGCAGATTATCATACCCCCACCAAGAAGGAAATCGCAACCTCATGAAAAATGTGATTGTAGCCTAACATAAGAGAGTAAAATAATAATCACAGCAATTCTAAAGAGTGATCAATTAAGATTAAAAGAAAAGTTATTAGCAACAATTCCACAAAAGGCATAAAATAAAAAATAATAAATAAATAATAAAGTAAGAGTTTAAAGAAAGCATCTAATTAGGAAGGGGTGCAACTCTTTGCAAAGGCAATGTTTTGATGAAGGGGTGTGATTCCCTCAGATTGGAAGATATAAAAAGGGAGACCAATTCATTTGAGAAGGTATCAAGTGAGAAGTCAATTGTCATATATCAGTTCATGCAGCAATAAATATACTGCAGAAAATTGATTCAAACAGCAATCATTTATAAAAGCCTACAATTAATATTCAAGGATTGAATTGTCAATACATCAAGAAATACAAATCAATGGTCTAGCAAATGCATCAAGCTATCAATTGTGAATTCTAGGTAGTATTTACAAATCGGACAAGATCCAAGCTCACGGGGTGGGCTAAGGGTAGGAAGGACGTGGTCTTTTCATGCCCTTAACAAGCTAGGGACACGGTCCTTGGTATTATCACTGTTGAGTTAGGGACGAGGTCCTTTAATTCAATAGTTTTGGAAAGTATTTCCAGGGAATTCATCATTTGACTCCTTGGGTAATGTGCTACGATCTACTGATCTAAGTATTATCATAAATTTCTTCATCTTGGATAAAACTATTGTCATATTATGAGAAAATATTGTTGTTTTAAAGAATAACCCCCAAAAAGGGGACATTACATCGCACATCTTAAAACTAGATCCCATAACCCCACAAACGAATCATATTCTTTGAAAAAAAAATAGAAGTCTTTCTTAAACAAAGTTATAGCTTCACAATATAGTTTATTGTGTGAGAGCAGATGTCAAACAATATTTCCTCTTTTCTTTTTGCTTTCTTCTGCATGGAAGCTTCACAGAGTCTATAAAAGAAATTTCAGCTGCAAAAAAATATTGGTGTAGATAGGAACTACCAACTTTTTAAGCACATCACAAAACTTTTCCATCAGGAAATGGATATCCTCAGCAGAGGAGTTGCAACAAATGTGATAAAACTTGTTAAGATTTCATCATCCAGAGAGGACTCAAATATTTCTCTAGTTGTTGTCCGTGAAATGGAGAAGTATACAACAAAAATCAAAATAGAAGATCATATGCCCTATGAAAGGGAGTAAGTGATTGGGTTAAGGAAAAGGGAAAAAAAATATAAGGTTACATATATTCCTTCATCAAGTACCATAGAATCAAGATCTGTGGACAAGACAAACAAAAGAAAAAAGGTAACCTTTTGGAGAAATTGTTTGATGTTGAAGGAAGAAAGGTTGAAGTAAGTTCTTTGGAGCACTACCAATATCAATCTCGAACGTCAGTTAATGTTTGGTTTGGTTTCTACACAAAATTGACCTGCTTTGTGGAATTATAGAGAGCTCGTTATGAGAAGATTTGAACCACTCTACTTGTCAAAGAGAAGATACCAATTGCTAAGCCCTTGGATCCCATTTCATACTCTCAAATAATCTAGAATGAATGCCATGTGTGCATATTGTAAAAACGTTCACACTATGTAAGGAGGCCTAACTGAGACATAAGCATGGTACTTATCATTGATCCATTAACAAGTTGTCACATATCTTTCAAGCCTGAAGCCCAAGGATTACTTATGGAGATTAGACAATTGCTTTTGTTGTCAAATTCCTAGTGAGTCCTATTAAAAACGTCCCCCGATGTGGTGCTGTTTATGGCAATATGTAGGTTTGAAACTGAGAAACATATACAGAAACATTGGTTTTCCTCCATGTAATGTCCTGATATTAAACTTTCATTCTAAAAGTTCAAAACCAATAAATTCAATGGACGGAAGAATTCATAGAGGTATTATAAAGCTGTCAACTTGTCCTTCATAGTGTCCTCCAAATTTGCAACAATTCTCTAGGTTTGAGTTGTCCATGTAGTTGAGAAAAGATACACCTCAAATCTTAGCATTATGATGCAGCTTAAACGCTAGTTGGGCTCCTGGTAACCTGATTATGGAAATCAAAGAAGTGAGGTTTGCATGAACCTTGGACATAATCTCTATCAAATAAGGGTGGCTCAGTTCATTAACTTGTTTTTGATGAAAATTGGTGGACAAGAGTTTAATTTGTGGCTACTCTTGTAAATCCTATTGCTGCTATGGCATGTGGAATATGCTCGAGGAGGTTATACAGTGCCATAAACAACATGGTCGAGAATATGGTTGACATTCGTCAAGAAAATGTGATGAAACACGTGCAATTAAGACTGGTAATCAAGGCTTAGAATTTGTTATAAATAATGGAATTAAGACTGGTAATCAAGGCCAACAAGAGATGGCGATGAATTTGTTATAAATAATGAAATTAAGACTGGTAATCAAGGCCTACAAAAGATGGCGATGAAAATCTTCCGAGGTTCTACTTGGAGGGTGTGTTTGTTGGCCTCAGATGTTGGAACCCTTTTCTATAATTGTAGGGTTCTCTTAAGGTTCTCGAGAGGCACAAAAATAACTCACCCATAAGTCTGCTAGTTATTATATATGCAATGATGATGCCCTTGTGACTTTGACCAATGGGTAAATTTATTACGTATAGTGATTTTTACAGAGTGATTTTATTTTCATAGTCAGGATTGATATAATCAGCTGTGGTAATGTGAGACACAAAGGGCATTCAACCTGGTTTTGGATATTTACCGCAGTAAGAACAGAATTATAGATGTCTCCTTAGGGTATTGAAAAAATTCCCATCAGAGGAAGTTTTTACGTCCAAGAACTCCCCATTCCCTATGCACAATGACAGATTTTATTTCATTTCTCCATATAAATTTGTGTGGAAGAATATCCATTAAGCCATTTTTGCCTAACTCAATCACAGTCATTTTATATATAAATAAATAATTAATTAAAAATCCCTATGACCCCTGCAAAATGAAGAAACATTTTTTTGCCCCCAATCAGTAAGAAGTGGATTCTCAAATTTAAATAACACAAGCGATTGAATAGCAGATTTCAGATTCAAAAACTCTTTCTGAATTACTTGGCACCAATCTCCAAAACAAATAGAAAGTATCCAGGGCTAGTGGTGTAAGAGTAATGGAGCAAACTACCAAGATCCATGACTCGGTTCAAAATTCCTTCAATACAAGAAAGGTGGCCCATAACTCCTATGGTAATTTCAAGAGCTTGTGATGTAACCCAGTCCAAGCTTACCCCATACCAATGTTAAACGCAATCCATAACCTAGCCCGAGATTACTAAGGCCAAAGAAAATCCAAAGACCTTCAAATTCTAGTATATTTCACCCCATCTTCCAAAACAAACACTAGAATTCTCCCGGTTTTCTTTCAACAACACCACCCATACTAAACAGAAGTATAAGTATTGCTCGTTTTAATTTTAAACCATAAGTTTCTGCACTTATGGACTGTATAATCACAAGCCCAGCTTACTTTAAAGGACATTCTATTAGAACCAATTCACAAAATGGAATTTCCTTTCAAACTCAATTTACTAAAAGGAGGAATTTCTTTTCAAACCCAATGAGTAATTCGTATTCCAAACCCAGTTTACTAAAATGAATTGTTTGCACTATTCCTTGCCAAAATTGCATTCACCACTCCTTTTGCTATAATGAGAACATATATATTTTCCATATAAGAGATCGAACAAAGAGAAACAATACCGGTGCCTCGATTATAGAAGCAGCTGCTTTGATCTCAAGAAAGCGACTACAAAACTTAACATGGCCTTTTGAAAAGCCTGCATTAAATTTCCTTTGCTGGTTTGGAATCCTCGTCCTCCCGAAGCCCGATACGAGATTTTTATTGCCTAAATTCACATAAGGGCGAGGAAGTTCACAGACAACATTCATTGTGAGAATGTTATAAGTCGAAAAATTTGCTCTGTACGAAGGGATTCTGTTTTTCTACATTTCTTTTTCACTTTGTTATATATATTTAGGTGGCCTGCAAAAATAATTTTTGAAATCCCCAATGACAAATGGCCACCAATTTGCCACCCATTGATTCCCTCAATGAAAATGTGTAACGGTATAAGCCAGGAAAGCAAAAATTTTATTTTAATTTATAATTTAATTGTTTTAGGGAAAGGATATGCGACGTTAAATCCTCTGCACCACACAGTAATGTGCATTAATTTTAAATTTAAAAAGCGTCATGTGGACCTACGTTACCCTTTCGAGGTGGTCCTATCATTTTTTAGGCTGCTATCTTACAGCTTGTCTTCCATTAGGTTTTGATGGTTAAGGTGCGTGGCCTTTGCTTTCCCTTATAATTTGGTTTATATATTATTATTTGATTTTATTATTTTTAGAATGTTCTATCTTTTGGATTTTTAGTATGGAATTGATTTAGATTATTTTTATATCAAATAGTTAAAATTGGTCAGGATCATTTTTATAGGCATAGATTTGAACTTCAAACTTTTAAAATTCAAATTTAAATTAAAATCTTGTTGACCCCCTCTATCACATTTGTAAGCTAATCTAATTTATGTTTGTTTTATTTGTATGCTATGGAAATCATGTAAAGTCCACCGAGGAATCATTTGAAGAGCATTCGCATGAGAGTGTCATAACAAAATTATAAAGTATCTTATTATATCATCAATTTGCATCATCATCCTAAACATACTATATGTTAATAACATTCGATTTTCACAATCCATGAAGAGCATTCGCATGAGAGTGTCATAACAAAATTATAAAGTATCTTATTATATCATCAGTTTGCATCATCATCCTAAACATACTATATGTTAATAACATTCAATTTTCACAATCCATGATACTTCGTAAGATTTTTGGATAAACTGTGTGCCAATTTACATCAACGTTTTGGATCATACTCCATGATCCATCATGAGAATGGCGATGATAGAAATGAAAATGGATAGCTTGAGAAGGAGGGAAAGAAGGGTGGGAGCACAAAATCAAAAAGTTAAAGATGAACAATACAATAAAACCGGAAAAAGCAAATCAAAATATCGAACAAATAGGAAAAAGAGGAAAATCGGAAAGGAGGATAAAATAGAGAAGAATAAAAAAATATAAATTAAAATAAAGACAAAATCAATAAAAATAATAAATAATTAACAAAGAAAAAATAAAAAAAGACAAAATAAAACAAAGGGAAACAAAAAACAAAAATCAAATCAGGAGTGAAATGGAAAAGGCAAAAGAAAGACAAAAGGTAAACATAATTAAAGAGAGAATGAAGATAAAAGAAATAAATCAATCAATAATTTAAAACATAATAAAATAAAAAATCAATAAAATAAAATTAAAGAAAAGAATCAAACTAATCATACATAATCTTATATATGTGATTATTCTGAAATTGCGGGCTCACATGACAAAGAGAATACAGATCTTAGAAGACACTAAAGATCTTGTTCAGAAGCTTTAAGAGGGAAACTCAAGGTGATTGAACAATCACCCTTACCATACGGGATGGGGTTGGGGCTTTAAGTTTCTTGTATAATAATCATATATAAGTATTATGTATGTCTTATTTTCTTTTTGATTAATTTATTTGTTGATTTTTGGTGTTTTAAATTATTTTGATTTTTATTTATCTTCCTTCTTTTAATCTTTGTTTCACCCTATGTTCCCCTTAATTTTTTTTCCATAATCCTAAAGTGGCGTGTTCATGGCTTGCATGGGGAATGGGGTTGTTCCATCAGCACACAAGAATCAAAGAGCATTGCACTAACATAAGACACAAACACATCTTAAAATCTGCTCTAGCGGAACACTCCTCTTCGACAAAGCATCACATCGCCTTAGAAGACACGAAGATCTTGTTCAAAGAAGACAACTTCTTTAAGAGGCGATTGAAATTAACAATCACCCTTGCAACCTTAACTGGGATGGGGGTTGGGCTTTAAGTTTCTCGTGGAAACCCCTATTAAACAGCCTCAATATCCCATCTTCTAGTCACTCTTAAGCCCTCTATGTTCAATCTTGGCTCCCCTCCTTGCTCCCCTTGCTTACCATTTCATTTCTCCTTCTCCTTTCCTTCCTTGCCTTTATGTTTTTTCCTCTCAGCCTCTCCTCTTCATCTTCTCCTGTTCCTTTTCTTGTTACCCTCAGTTTGGTTTGTTCTTATATTTTATTTTCTTAGTTGGTCTTCTTTATCCATTTTGTCATTTTCATTATTTTTTGATACACTAATAGTCATATATGTAATTATTTTGTATAATAATCACATATATAAGTATTATATGTGTCCCCTTCTATTTGACATTGACATATTGGCAGGATTAGCCTATTAGTGGCTCTCGTAGGCTAATGAGGCATGGTGAGAGAGTCATATGGCAGTCATTCGGTGATTATTTGGCTCAGTATTTGATTGGATTGAGGGTTTCCATTAGATATCATTATTATTTCTATTTATGGAAACCCTATGTTATAATTTGATGTTGAGATGCACTTTATTAATTATATTATATTTTCATATTTTATAAAGTGCAAATAATTAAAATATTTTGGAATCTTCTAGAAGTCAAAAAAATAATATTATTTTATTGAGGCCGACCTCTAGAAGAAAGGCATAAATAGACATTGAGGTTTCATTCTTCACCATCCAGATTTGTTGTTGATGATTGATGATTTCTTCTTGAGCATTTGTGGAGCCAAGTGGTCTGCAAATAATCAATTGATCTTTGGGAACGATAACTCCCATTGATTGCATAACTGAGGGAGTGAAATATCTCTTGAAGGGTTGCAGATTGGAGGTGATATTTCAGTCACTTCATTGGGCAAAATTTGTGGCCAAGGGTCAATTTTGAGGAGTACGATTTTGGAGAAATATTGCATCTTTTCTTGGCATCGAATTATGGCATTCTAGGCATCGATTATTTGAAGAGAAAGTCAGATTTCAATTGAAGAATCTGAAGATAATTCTGAAGCAAACAGGGACGCCATTAGAGGGACGATTTTGTTTGTGGGAGCGCTAATTCACATCGATTATTTTCTTGGCATGGTGCGCCCTCATCCTTGGGTTATGGCGATTCTATTTGGAGTAATAGGAGGCTGGAATATTTGAAGATTATTTTATTTTTGAAGATCAGATCTGAACACGGGCGGCTGCTTCAGAAAATTATTTTGATGTCCTATGAACTTCATCTCCCAAGAATATTGCTTGCTTCTTCATCAGGGATTCAAGGCGCCATCAAGCTATAGGTTCCTTTGTTTATTTTAAGCCATTTCATGACATTTAGTTGCATTGTAATAGGCACTGCTGTAGGTGAAAGTTTATATCAGATTCAAGCATTTTAATCATATGTACGTAAGCCAAGAGTCTTGACCATTTCATCTCATTGCCATTGTAGAAGGTTGCATTATCAATAATATATCTGAAGTTGGGAGTTCTCTATTGAGTTATTGTCCATTTGAAAGTTTAAGAGGATGTATGCCAACTGTTTGACATAATGTCTATAGGTTGTAGCTGCATGTTTAGCATATGAAAATTCGTCTGTTGCATTTGAAAATACAAAAAGAAATCTACATTGCATCTAGGACCTTGCCTAATCATCATAGAAGTCATTTGCAAGTATTATATGCATTGTATATCATTTAAAAACATTTATATCAGACTGAAAAATACTCAAACCAGCACAACACAACTTTGCATATCAAGTGTTTGACGAAATTACAAGGCTGCAAGTTGGGACAAATTGTGATCAGATTTTAGTAGGCTCATTACATATTATGTATGTCTTATTTCTTGGTTTGATTTTCTCTTTTCTTTTAATTTCATATTTTATTTTATTTATGTTGGTTTTTAATTTTCTTAGTGTTTTTAAGTTATTTATTTTCTCTTCCTTCTTTTTAATTATGTTTACCTTTTTGTCTCCATTCTTTTGGTTTTAATTTTTGTGTTCCCCTTCCTTTTATAATTTCCATTTCTCTTTCCTTTTATTCTTTTTTGCTTCTTTGTCTTTGTTTCTTGTTTTATTTTGTCTCCTTTCTTATATTTTTTCTTTGTTATTATTCCCTCTTGTCTCTTTTCTTTTTTCCTTGTTTTCTTTTCTATCTTATTTTGTGTTTTTAGATTATTTCTTTGTTTTAATCTCTTTGTTTATATTCTTGTGTTATTTTTTGTTATATTAGTTTCCTTAGTTATTCTTTCTTTCTTTTTCTTTGTTTTCTTATTTTTATTGTTCCTTTTCCTTGTTCCTTTTCCTCTAGCTCTTTCTTTCTTTCCTTATTTTAGAGTTTGATTTATTGTTTTTGATTTGTGGTGTCTTGCTTTAGTTTTTCAATTAATTATTGTGTTATTTTGTTGCAATTAGTTCATCTTTCCTTTTTGGATTGCTCTAGCCTCTCTTCTTTCCATCCTTCCATATTTCTTTCCAAGTGTGCTACCTCATTTTAATTTTTCTATCATTTTGCTTTTCGTCCTCATGATGGATCATGGAGTATGATCTGAAACGTTGATGTAAAAATTGGCACACAATTTATCTAGAAATATTATATGTTGTATATTGTCTTCGATCTTGGTTTATAGTCACTAAGTTGCTCGACCTAATGGTTTGACTAACACAAACATAACCTTCACTTAACAAGTTCCTAAGTGGTATATATTGACATTGTTCTATTTTAAACACAAGTACAAGGCAAGGCAATGAATTATAATTATCATATTTCAACTAGTTCATTTTCATTACACGAATCTAAACAATAAAAGAGCATAGTCAATTTATAATTTCTAAGGGATTTGTCTAAACAAGACCCTAATTTTCAAAATATGGACAAAATGATTTGCAATGTCTTCAACATCATCCACACCCCTCCCCCCAAGAATCCAACTAAGTACCTTATTTTGTTTATTTAAATTCTACATTTAATTTTAGTATCAATTTGGCTCACTATCCTAGGTCGAATTTATGTATCATTATGATTTAATTATTTTCCCTATGATATTTAAGTGAGGGGTAATGTATCCCACAAAATTATTTAGTGAAAATGACACTCCTACATGGCGTAGGCTTTTGGCCTTACAATTGTTGGAATAAGGTGTACAAAAATATTTGATATTTTTTTATAAATTTGTGGTCCATGATAGAATGGAATGTTGCACTTGGGGGAGCTCAATATCTTCATAGGTAGTTGTGTGTAACATTATACATACATTTAATGGTAGTGGTGTGTCAAGGATATGCATTTAATATTTAAGGGGTTTAGTGAGAACATGCTTTATTAGACTTATGAGAGGAATACATATAATGGTTGGAGCTCATTTAAAATATTTACTATTATTAAAAAAAAATAAAAAATTAAAGCTTGGGGCATATGTTACAAGCTAGTGTTGGGGACTAGGCTTTGAGGGAGCAATATTGGTGTCTTATAGAACATGGTGTCACTTGGTCTTGGTAACATACTTGGATGCCCATCTTAGAGATGGAAATGGGTCTATTGTGTGCATTGATTATTGGTGCTTAGGTATTAAATAATGATGGCAAGAAAACTCGGTAAGTTTTTCCTTGCGTGTTACTCTCTTGCCTAGAAATAGAGGGCTTGGAGTTGAGGTTATGCATCTTGTACATGCTTACTATGAATGAAGCATGTTGTAAGCACCTAGAGGCTTGAGTTGCTTGTAAAGAATATCTTCAAGAGCATGGAGTTGGAATTGGGCTCTCATTTGTTCTTGGATTGATCTTGTGATGAAAATAATAATATTTGCTTATTGTTATAAAAGAAGGGTGTATCTTGTGTGGTTTCCCCCTTGGTTGAGAGAGTTGATCGAGCTATGTTATGACTTGAAACCTAATATTATATTGCAATTATTTTTTAGTTAGAAATATTGACTCTAGTTCTTTAGATGTTGGGTTTTTTCCAATAAGTTTCCCTAGTGTATATCAATGTCTCTATCTCCTGTATGGTTGCTTTGTTCTTTATTTTATTCTTCTTATGAGTTAAGACATTGGAATGTTGTTGGAACTTGTATAGATTGGATAACTTGTGACATCTCTTCTCATACAATTAAAGTAAAAAAGAATGTATTCATTTCAAATGTTTATCCTTTTATTAGGGAGTTCAAATATATTTTTCTAGGTTAAAATTTACTTTTTAACTTTCTTCAAGTTTTGGATATCCTTTGTTTATACTTTATTGTATGCTCTCTATAAGGTTTTGTGCTTTGTGGTGTGCTCCTATTTTTATGTTTCCCCACCCTCCCTTATTTTTTCCTCAAAAATTTCATTTGTTGTTTTTTTTGCATATTTGATTGCTTTCTATTTTTTATTTTTATATCAAATGTTACATCTCCTTTATACTATTTAGGCTTTAAGATTTTGTGTGTTGTTTGCAAGTTAAGGTCTCGTCAACATCCTTGCATTCTCTGAGAATAAGTCCTTATTTGAATCCTCAAATGACCTAATCCATTTGGATTGGATGTGCTTCAAGGCATTGATGTAAAGGTTACTCCTAGTTCTTTGAATGGTGTATCTTCCTTTGTATTTCCTTCTAGTTTTGTCCTCAATTTGGTACACCTCCTTACGCTTCTCTT
>VDFB02365052.1:0-58616 GCA_007258455.2 Sequoia sempervirens
AACCATGAGGAGATGGAGATCCTGAGGGTGTGGAATGCCAACTCCTAGCGTGGCCACCTCAAGAGCCTCATCAAACCCACCAATAAATCCTTCTTAAATAGTTTCAACATAATCACCTTCACATCTCTTTTAGGAACACTCAAATCCAGAAGCTCCGCCATGATTTTGGATGAAATGTTGGTGTCAAGATGATAACATTCATCTCCCTCCATAAAGCCATGCCCAACAATACATTTGATAGACCCAAACATTAAATAGTTAGGATAGCGAATGATGTGCCACAACCTTAAGGAAGTTATAGGGCCAATAATTTCCATCTACCATTTGCTACTGAATAATTACACCAAAGTATCCATACTACCCATTTATAGTTCCTTCGTAGAAACATGAATCACAAACATAGCCATGGAAAAAGTAATAGCTAAATTATCCAATTTAATCGGTCGTAGACAGGTAGAGCCCCAATGTAGTGTTACTTATCCACCTCATAACCAACCTTCATTTTATAGAAATTAGGTGAGAAACATCATGATAAATGTAGCTTTGGAAATCGTGACTAAAGCTAGATACACCACTAGGCCTTGAGCGTGTGGAGTGACAAATGAAAGGACCTCAAATTTTGATCACCCCATTTCCTAATTAATACCACCAACATCATGAGCCATGTGAAAAATAAAGAGGCCAATCATATAATCAAATCCAATTCACCGCCAAGTGGTGAGCCAAGTGGCAATAGTAGAGGATGAATACACCACCCGCAATCACAGCCTCTCCACAACGACCATGTGGAGAGGCTCCAACCTAACCACTCAACATACATTAATATATAAATAATATAATATCATAATATTATATAAATAATATAATATCATAATATTATATAAATAATATAATATCATAATATTATATAAATAATATAATATTAAATTATTATATAAATAATATAATATTATAATAGTGTATAAATAATATTATATATAATATATTAATATAAATATAAATATTATATATAATATATAATATTATATATAATATATTAATAAATTTATTACATATAAATATTATTATTATTATAATATATAATATATAATATATAATATTATAATATTAAATATAATAATAATATATTATATGAATAAATAATATTATATTATTTATATAAATATAAAAAGCTTCAAAAAATGAGTATCCATTTTTAAAAGCAAAAAAAAAATCCATTTTTGAAAGCAAAACAAATCTCCATTTTGTAAACCTTGTTTCCCATATCTTGTATGCTTTTGTGAATGGCTATAAACAAAAAATATATCTATTTTGTTTGAGTGGAGAAAATAGATAAAATTCAATTTTTTTCCGTTCCAAGAGTCCCCACATTCTTTGCTATGTTGGGAATACTGTGATTTTTGCGCATTATAGAAAAGGAAGAGGAATTGTCCAACAGAGTCAATTAAGGCAAGTGGAGAGAAAGATAGAGTAAGGAAGAGGGTGGAAAGAAGAGGTATTTCAAATTCTCTTCAAGGAGAAGGCTCCTCTTTACCTTTAAGTGAAATTCAAAGTGACCATGATATTGAATTTGAAAATGTTGAAGAATAAATTGAAATTGAAACTTTACAACATGAAAATGAGAAGTAATGTTGAACATGAAATTGTAAATGTTGAGCATGAAAATCAAAATCAAAATAGTGAACACTCAATTGAAATTGAAAGTTTTGAACATGAAATTGAGAAATAAAATGTCCAACATGAAATTATAAATGTTGAGTATGAAACTGAAAATATTAATGTTGAACATGAAATACGTGAAAATGAAAATTTATCTCCAAATTATGCAAGAAGAGAGGATATTTGCGAAGAAGAAAATGAAATCCTAAATCCATCTATTTGTAATGAATCCAATGAAAATTCTCAACATTCAAGAACCCCAAAATGGTTACTTGCAATAGATGAGAACATAATAGATAAAATTGATGGAAAAAGGTCATCAAGAACAATTTAGTTGTAGGATACCAATATGTTCAATCAATACCTTTTCCAATGAGACATTAAATGAACAATATCAACCTTTTGTTTATTTGCTAAAGCCTTACAAAATGAGACCATTATTTAAAAAAATTGAAGATTTGTGTCATGAAAAAGTTGGAAAAAATATTATCATGTTGTCAAAAATATTTTTAATGCTCTAAATTCTATTGGAAATACAAGGAAAAAGATAAGAGAGCTACTTTTAGAGTGATCACAACCTCATTAGTAATCCATCATTTGAGAAAGGCTTGTTTAATGAGGCAAACTTATATTGATTTAAACCTAAATCATAAAACATTGTCTAGAGCACTTTCAAGAAGAGAAAGAATCGATAGTTCTCTTCAAAATGATCCATGGGATTTTAGTGGGAGGCTTCCACGTGTTGATAAGAAGCTAATAGATAATGTAAAGAATGAAATTCAACAATTTTGGTGCTTTCAATCTATAGTATCACCAAATGCAAAGGATGTTTTAAAGTTAAGAATTTGCAATTGAGATCATACATTGCATCCTAAATATTTCTTGGAATGTAGCCAATCAATATTTTACAAACAATTTTGTGAAACACATCCAAATTTGCAAATCTCACAAAGGGCTTTTGAATCTTGTAATCCATTTTATTGTGCACCTATTAATATTCACAATACATGTAAATACCATGTAGAGTTTTCAATGTATCATGAACTATTATGCTATATTCGTTCTACTATGCATACTAATGAAATGTTATAGGAGTATCATGCAATGCAACTTTTGAAGTCATTTAGGGACTTGTTAAACTCATTTTTATGTGTTAGAGGTGATGGTTGATTTTTTTATAGAAATGATTGTTTAAATGAAATGTGCTTGCAATGTAGTGGTTTATCAAAGTTTGTAACATGTTTTCATGAGGGAAACAAACATGATTTTTCTAACAAAATTGTTGAGAAAAAAATATTTGAGACAATGAAATATAGTTTGAAGAGTGGAGGTGAAGGTTCTAGATGCGAGTTGGTTACAAGAGAGGTAAGTATTGCTGATTTTATTTTTGATTTTAAGAAAAGTATTTTCTACAAGTATGCAATGCATAGCCATAGGTCTCAGTGGCTAGATCGACAATTCAAGATGTGCAAGGACTCTTTCCCGATTGGAACTATTATATTTGTGGTTGATCTTTTTGAAAAACACACACTACAACCACAAATGAGGTACAATCTAAATATTACAATTCTATTCAAATTGCTATTTTTTTCCACATAACATTTAGACATGCCCTTGATAGTGTAGAAGAGGATAGGAAGATAATCAGGGAGTACCATTTTTACATGAGTGATGATAGATCTCATTTTTCTAAGTTTGTGCAACATTATTTTGAAAAGTTTTTTGAGTTCTTACAGGAAAAAGGTATTGGAATGGGTTAAAATCTCATCTGCTTAGATAACTACATGGGGAAATTCAAGAATGCTCATATGTTTTATTGGTTGAGAAAGATGCATTTACAAAGGGGTGTACCACATATTTGGAGTTTTTTTGAAGCTGTCCATGGAAAACATGAGCATGATGGTATAGCTGCATGTGTGAAGAGAGCTCTGGTTAAAGAAAAAATGAAGATTAGAGGTGGTGCAATATTCAGTGATGCAAGTTCTATTGTTGATTGGTGTATTATTCATTTTCATGAGGAGAGATACTTGATTTGGAAGTGTGTAGGTTCTTTTGGTTGGTTGAAGAGGGCATAGTGGGAGAGAAATTGGAGTGTTAGATAATTAGAGAATCTTCAAAGATACATTCATTTCAAAGCTCAAATGAAGGTTCATGGACCATATAGACACAAGAGTTGGTTTGTTTTTGTTAGAATTATATTAAGTGTGATTGGGATCAATGCTAGTCAAGTGAGTGGGTAAATACCTGGTTTCCATAGTATCTAACCCCTTTATCTACAACAAAATTCTCTTTAGAAGATGAAATGGAAAGTTCACTTGACTATGATCATATTTCAGATCTTATACAACTAGGACATGTCTATGTAGTTGTTGCACCACAGGGGAATGAATAAGGATCAAACTATTGGTTGACATGGTGTGTACAAGGAAAGAAGAAGCTAACACAACTAATGATAGATGATGATGGGTTCATGTATTCTATAGGTTCGGTTGTTGTTTCTAAAACTTTGTTGTGAACATATAAGATTAGAAAGAATGAAATACCTGCATTTGAAAACTACAAGAAACACACAACCATTCTCATGTATTCGTACCTTGTTATAGAAACAAATGTTAAGTTATTGAGACATCATGACAAACCAAGAAGAAAGGAACTATGGAAAATCAGTAGTGTCAATCATGAAGCAATATTGGATACTTTGAAGGTAAGAGAGATGACCCTTTAGGCACACTTTAGTAGTAGATATTTTTTTGTATGGGATAGGTATAATATTGTTCATCTTATTTAGATTGATGTTATTTCTATTTATATGCAAGTTCTTCTTTGACCCCATTTCTAATGAGTATTCTCACATTCTCTCAATTGCTAAATTTTTGAAGGTATTATTGTTTAACTTGTAGGGTGGGAGCTCTCATTCAACCTATTTCATTCATGGAGGTTTACTATTGTCCAACATTGTTCATCTTCATTGCTTGGAGTTGATTTTGTTTGTGTACACCTACTCCAATCTCTTTTTTTGTTAAGTTTATCCTTTGTTTTTTTTAGTGTTAACAACTTTGGTATTTTGGATTGTTCTCATTTATGTTGCATCTTGTTTAGCATAACTTAACTTATTTCATTTTTATAAAAATAATATTTTCAATGGAGTTTCCTATTCCTATTTTCAATTTTTTTGATGATCACACTACCAAAATGTTGGCCTCTTTATTGGAATGAAATATGAATCCTCTCATAACTTCAAAAAATATAACTCCTAATTAGAGACTTCTAGTTATCATTTTATCCATGCACTTTGATAAGATTGAAGGGAAAGTTGTAAATAATGCATTTTGATCTTTCTTGAAGGAGCATGATAATCATTGACAATTGACAACCACTCACACACCACAAAAGAGTCTTTTCTCATGACCATTCTTACACTTGATTATAAATTCTTCATCATGCTTTGGCACACTCAAATGACTTTAGCACTATTTTTTCCCTTTTTTATATAACTTTCATTCTTTTCACTTACAAAGACTCTTATTCACTATCTAATAATTGGGGCACACTTATTTAGAAAGATAACATGCCTACATAATGACTGTCATATTTGTATCCCCGAAAAGAGCATCCTAGAATGATCACATGACTTGGGTGATGAAAAGAGACCTTCCCTAGTATTTACTTTCCTATCTCGATGTGTCTATGCTTCCCATTTGTTAAAATAACTAAAAACTTAACAATTTTTCATTTTTTTCTCTCATGACACTTTCAAGACTACCCTGAATTAGTGCACTCTGAAATCATAGGGGGACTTGGGAAAAAAAGGAGGCCTTCCATAGCATTGTATTTCCTACCTTGATGTATTGGTATAATTTTTTTTGCTCCATGATGCACAAAACAAAAAAATGCTTCTTTCCATAATTACATTGCTTTTCCATTGACAATTTTAGCAAGAATGCATTTGACACTAGAACACACAAACGGTGTTGAGTTGACCCAAACTGAGAGAGGTTGGTTTGAAGGGATTTGATATCCACGTGTAGGTCTAGAAAAAGCATTCCTACATGCCATGAGATCCCATAATGACTTCGTTAATGTCATGCCCCATATTTTACACATCAAACAATACACAATCAATTTATTTTTTATTTTTTTATAAATATGTATAAACACTAATAATCATTAAACTACACACAAACATGGAACATACTATTGATAAGTTTAGTATGAAATATCCACAATAACATTGACTTTAAGAACATCCATATTAGTATTATGAATTCCTTTATTTGTTACCATTCCTTTGTGTATTCACACTTACTAACATTATAATGATACTATCTTCAACACTCAATATTAGTCTACCACCCCCATTAAATACCCATTCTAATGATTATAACACTCATAATATCTAGATGATTAATATTATCCATATTTATGTTATTAAAGATAACATTACCAACTTCACTCTTAACATTATCATTATAATACCAAATCTAAATTCACTTTCAATAGGATTAGCATCATTATCCATGGAATTCATTACTAATAACCTTATTCATTTATATATTTTTTTATCATATACCATTTACTACTCCATTTATAATTGAAATCCAAAATTACTCAGTTACTAATTTATTTGACACAAGCCAACTCAACTTTGACATTACTCAAAACACTAAATTTAAATCATTTGCATTGTTAATATCCTTCACCAACAATGATATTATTGTAATTGGACTACAATAATATCATTAGTAGACAAGGTATTCCTTACTCCTTATTTTAACACTTCATAATGAATGTCAATAATACTAATGTATGCAACATTTGACCTTCATGGATAAAGTCCCTTTACTAATGATTAAAAGAAAACGAAGGCCTATCCATTGAATAAACATTATCAATTTGATTAGTCAACACTGGTACCATTCAATTTGATGAATACTCAGGCATTTAAATTCCATACAAGTAATCAACCTCACAAATTTTGAAACATTAAAGAACATACTAAACTCAAAAATAAATATTATGCATTAACATCCATATATATATATATATAAACTTGAAAATAAAACTCATGACAGTAAGTATTCATTTCAGCCCTATAATAGTAATGGAGATTGGATAACTCAACCCATTGCTTACTAATGCATAATAAGTCACTAATTGAAGGTAATATAAACACCATTAAATATTTTTAAAAAGGAAATCATGGTAATGATAATCCATTTAATGAAAATTGATAACCATGTATAATTTAATTATTAGTCATCTAACATATAATAACCAAACCAATAACCATATGATAGTAGACCCAAATATAGCTATCTACATGTAATTTGTTAAAAATTTAATCGTCCAAACATAAGAAAACTTGAACTTGAATTTTCCAAATTTAGATTTATATTTTAAACCAAGTTCATAAATGTGTATCCTAATACTTCCATACTTTAAATTGGATACAAGAATTGATATATAGATATTTTCTTTCATTTAACTGCACTACTAGTCTGTAAGATCGTGTGACTACTATTTTGGGTTGTGTGAGTGCCTCACTTCCTTTAGTGTATCTGGGTCTCCCTCTCACTATTGAGGAAGTCACTCCCAATTTCTAGAATACTATCCTTGAAAGGATTCAAAGGAAGCTTGCAAGGTGGAAATGTTTGATCTTGAGTCATGCTGGTAAATTGCAATTCCTTATTGCTTCCCTTTAGGGGATTCTGGTTTATTTCCTCTATGTTCGAAATACCCAGTTACATTGTTGAGAAATTTGAAAAGGTCCAAAGAGTCTTCCTCTGGTTTAGTACTGAGGAAAAGAAGATGTCTCTTGTCAGTTGGGACAAGGTGTGCCTTCCTAAATCTGGGGGAGGGCTAGGCATTAGAAAAGTCCAATCTACCAATAAAGCATTGCTTTCTAAGGTGGGGTGGAACTAGTTAAGGAATAAAAAGGATTAGTGTAGGATAATGAATTCCAAATACCTAGGCAGTTGTCCCCTAATTAGGTGCATTTCAAATGAACACCCTTGTGGGTCCTTAGCTTGGAATAAAATTTACAAAATGAAGAAGTTGCTTCAATTAGGATTGAGATGGAAACTTGGTAGTGGAAATTGTATTCGCTTCTAGGAATACCCTTGGCTATTTGACTCCCCATTGGCCTTTTTTGAGTTTAAAAACCTGACGAAACCTATGATTTGGTTCTTTGGTAGCAATTTTTGTGACTACCTTCATGGTCCGTTGGGTGTCAGGAGATGGAAAGACTTAGGCCTATGCTGTCCTCTTTCCCTTGACCTAAAATGTCTAGATAATTCATTATAAGACTTACTCTCCTTATCCAAAATCCCCTTATCTAGTTTTGAGGATGATTTATTTTGGTCTTTGGAAAGCAATGGAAACCTTTCCATCAGTATGGCTTACAATTTGCTGTCGAACAAGGGTTCTCAAGATTTGGAAATAGGTTTGGAATTGACACTTGATTCCAAAAATAAATTTATTTTGGTGGACAACTTGTCACAATAGAATACTAACCCAATATAACCTAAGGAAAAGGGGCTTTATGATCATGAATATATGTATGTTATGCAAAAATAATGAAGAGTTGGCGGATCATTTGTTACCACATTGTCCTTATGCTGCTGAGGTTTGGGACCTGGCTTTCCAAAAGATGGATACTCATTGGATCTTGAATAAGGATTTAAAATCCTTTATTGAAGGATGGATTGGACCCTTTCAACACCCTCTTCCCATGGAAATCTGGAGGCAAACCCCCCCATCATCTACTGGTGCCTATGGAAAGAAAGAAACAATCAAATCTTTAGAGACACTGAGAGGAGCCCCAAGGAAGTTTTTGGCATTGGATCTAGAATTATTTCTAAAAGTATCTCCCTATTCAAGAGGAAACCACCAAACATTTCCCCTACTGATTGGGAGATCAAAATGGAAAATTCTTGGAACATAAAACTTGAGACCAACTCCTTTGATAATTCGAAGTCCCTATCTAGAAAAAAAAAATTATTTGGAAACCTCCAGGTTTGGGTTGGTTTAAATTGAATTTTGATGATGCGGCCATGGGGAACCCTAATATAGCTAGTATTGGTGGTGTTATAAGGGACCACAAGGGAAAATTGGTTGCTAGTCTTTTTGGAGGAATTGACATTCATTCTTCTATGATGGCTAAGTCACGAGCACTACTCAAGGGCGTTGAGATCACTGTCACTCTAGGTATAAGGAAATTACATATTGAAGGGGACTCTAACTATGATTGACTCTATTAACCATGGTCGGTTACTTGGTTGGAACATCAGGGATATCTTATAGGACATAAATTTATTTCTCTCAAAATTGGAATGGAAGTGCTTGACTCACACCTATAGGGAGGGAAACTAGGTGGCTGATGGTCTGGCCAAATTGGGTTCCACTTGGAGTCTGTGCAAGTGTTGGAAAAGGCTTGAGACACTACCGAAAAATATACAAGGATTAATCCTTGCGGAACAGAGGAATATAACCGCTCAATTATGGTTAACAATGCTATTTATTATGGGTACAGGTGGCACTACACATCAGGACCTTGGATGACATGGACTAGGCTGGGTGAGGTGGCAAGTTTAAAGTGGGTTACCAAGTGGTTATTTTATTTCATAACTATATATGGTGGGGTCCTTGGACTTTAAAGACCATCTTTTCAAATGTATTACATAGCCCATCAAATCTCCTAAAATGTGTGTAATGTGATGTTCATTTCCAACTTATTTAATAATTCCAATTTAAGATATCTTATGATAAGCATAAGATCTGATGAGATGTACTTAAAAATTTCAAATCTTCCCCCCGCAATTAAAAAGCCTAGGGAAATGTGTAATTTCAAGGAGACCTTTGGCATGATGGGTATTAATAATATGAATTTAATTATCATGGCTTATTGCCTTAAATTATGGTTCTTAAGGGATGATTATGGCCCCATAGAGTTGGTGTCATTGGGAATGACTACTGAAGTGTGTAAACATATAATTGATTTTATTATGCCTTACTGTCCCAGTTGGAAAATTAATGATGATTTAAGAAAGGATGAATTCATCGGTGGCCAATCTATTTTCTGGCTAACTTTGTTTCTCTAGGCTAGTTCCTGTGTGTTGTGGGTCGAGATGGGTGGTGATAGGGTAAGGATTGAGTCGGATAATTGCGAGGAGTTTCGTAGGGACCCCATAACTTGGCATATCTGTATGGAGGGAGGTTTGGCTCCACTTTTAGAGAGTCTTGTGGGCCATGATGAGAAATTGTAGGCCTAGTTTGCTGGTTCATGGAAGGATAGGTGGGTCACCATGGGTGGCATTTTGTTTGAGGTGGATGAGGAAGTGATTGGTAAGGCGATGAGCCTCTCCTATGATGGCAAGAAATACAAAAAACATACCAAAATACGAGACCTGGAGAGTCTCAATTCCTTCTTCAAGGACAATGAGAAGCTAGTTAAAAAGCAATTGGGTTTTGACCGTGAGGTGCTGCTAAAACCTTGGGACAAGGTGTGTCTTTCTCTTATGAAATATGTTACTTTAGAAGGTAGATACAAGGTGTTTTAATTTTACCATTTGTCACTGTTAAATCACCTACAACACAAAATGGTCCTCAGCTTTCATTTTTTTCTATTGACTTCCCTAGAAAGTTTGATCAAAGATTCTCATGATGTTGCTGCTCTCAATCCTGATATTCCACCTCTCTTGCTGCTACATTAGGGCCTAATCCTTAGGCTCTATGACTTCCATTTGTCCTTGTACCATCCTAAACTTATCTCGACTATGTGTGTGAAGGAACTAGAACCTCTTGACATTTCCCTTGATAATCCTTCCCCTGCTGCTTCCGTGGGTCCTAAGAGGAAAACCCCCATGCCTAAAAATGAACCCAGTGTTGAGCCTAAGTCTAAACCCACATCAAAAAAGAAGAAAGGGTAGATCGGGTTGGCCTAGTCCAAGGGTACAGCTAGGTTATGCGAGCTAAAAAAAAAACCCATCAAGAAGGACAACAAACCCACTGCTAAGAAGAAGGGGAAAAAAGAATCTCTGTGCCAGGTGGACTTACCGACCATTGACAGTGAAGGAAAAAGTGCCGAGGAAAAAGACTCTAAGGGTGACACCATGGTGGCCATGAGCTTTGATGTGGGGATGGAACAAACTAGTGTGAGGAGGTCCCACAGACTGGTGAAGAACAACAAAAGGGCTTCGATGGATGCAATTTCTAGTAATTTGGAGTAGATTGGTGGCAAAACTGAAGGAAAAAAGACACTGTTGAGGAGATGGAAGAAATTTTGTGGAGGGCCCTAGTCATTTCTCAAACATGAACCAAATGCTTAAGGATGACTCCACCCACTTCTTGAATCCTAGGGTTGGTGAGGAGAGGTGACCCAGAGAAAGGCATGGACAAAGACTTTGACATATTGCAGGATTGTGTTATTAAACTTGAATGAAAATTCATTAGTCTGGCTCAACTCACTACTAAAATGATTCATAGATCGTCCGTCACACTTTCGGATGTCATCAAGGATGAAGTGAACACGAATACTGCGGGAGAAGGTCCCAACTAGATTGGGGACAATGTTTTAAACCTTCTCATCTAGAAATGAGAAAGTGTGGACAGTTGGTGGTCGGGTTTGTGTTGTGTTGGGTTTCCGCTGTTAGTGTGTAGTGTCTGTGTCCTATTTCCATTGTTTTTAGTATAGTTTTTATGATGTTTTGATGAACTTGGTTCCTTTTTGGCCCAACTAGATTGGGGACAATGTTTTAAACCTTCTCATCTAGAAATGAGAAAGTGTGGACAGTTAGTAGTCGGGTCTGTGTTGTGTTGGGTTTCCGCTTTCAGTGTGTAGTGTCTGTGTCTTGTTTCCATTGTTTTTAGTATAGTTTTTATGATGTTTTGATGAACTTGGTTCCTTTTTGGCCCTTTGGGCTTTTCGTGTAAAGGGTACAACACCCTATAAAGGCTGCTTATATTATCAAAAACTTAGGAAGATATATTCTTCTTAAATTCCCTCAAAATTTTAACTTAATTCCTTATGCATTACTACAAAATTGAAACTTTCATTTTATTATTTAGATCCCTTGCAATTTACTTTTATAGTATTTAAGCATTAATTATATTGGAGAGATAACCCCAACTAAAATTTCATTCTTATTTCTTTAATCCTTAAATTACATTTGCATTTTTAATTAGTTGTCCCATTATAATTAAAATAGAGAGTTTTAAAACTAACAATTTACTAACCAAAAACTAATTCTATAACTAAATATAACTTTTTAAAATATATTTCTCCATTTTCTAATTTTTCCTTTGGAAATATAGGTTAAATTCAATCCCATTTGTAGATTCAACTAAATTTTAGATCTTTATTGCAAATAAAAATGCAATTTATTTCTTTTCTCATTTGTTCAGTTCTATTTGCAAATTTAAAAATTTGTAATTCGCCTCCATTAAAGAACAACTATTAATTTGTTCGACCCATTAAAATATATTGTAGGAATAGATTAACTCATTGTTATTTTCCAAGCTTACCTTATTATAGACATGAGAATAAATTAAACATTATTTATTATCATGTTTGTTGATTTAAAATTTTATTAAAAGTCATTATTTTTATTTTATTTTATTTAGCCCACCATCTATATGATCATAGCGGCGCTGTCAAGGAGTGGCTGAACCCTCCATGGTCGGCCCCAAGAGGGGGTTCGACTAGGGGGTCAATCCCCTTATTCTTACTATATATTTCCTTAAAAGGCTTAAGGATTATACGATTAGAAATTTGATTTCTTTTATATGTTTAGAATATTCCATATCATGTATTTTAGATTAATATATAAGAATTTTAATATATATATATTCTTAATTATTAGTTGATTATTATTTTTTAAATTATAAATAAGTGTAACAATAAAAGAAAACATCTAAATTTCATAATAATTTTATTATTATCAAATTATTTTATAAATTATTGTATGTACAGAAATAAGGTATATATATATATCTTTTTTTTGGTAGATAAAATCTAGGATCTAATTATTCTTTTTATCTAGTAATCCAATATGAAAGGAAAGGCCATATTTTTTTTGGATTTAAAATTTTTAGAGACATACTACCTATGTTTGTTTCTTTCCATTTACCTTTCTATTAGAGGAATAATTAATTTAAAACTCTAAAGAGTTCAATCCCCTTTTACACCTTCTCAAATGATTTAGGAAATTTGAAACCAAAGACCCAATCCTTGATTCCCTTAAAGGTTTTCACAAAAGGATTCTATAATTACACATAAAATTTACCTACACCCCAACATTAGCCCCTTTAAATTTGGAGATCAAAACATGCCTAATGTCTTCCTTAAATTACACATATAGTTGAAAGTACAAACATCTTCACAAATTGTACCAACCACCACATACACAATAATTGCATTTTCCCAAAACTCCACTCTTAGATTTTATAGTTTTTTTTCAATTTACAAGACTCATATCTATTTTTGGAATCCTAACTTTGATAAACTTTCCTTGGTTTCCAACTTGAACATTTACACCTGGAAGAAGTCAACAAAAAAAACAATATGGCCAAAAATATCTCCTCCCAACCATAGGATTGTTAATCAATCCACCCTGAGCTCTAAGGGTCACATAGCTTTTCCTTACACACACACAACCCTTATTCACAAAGGTTTCTTTAACAAATTTCATCACATCCTAAGCACAATGCAACACAAATACTATAATTTATCTCCTTAACCCTTAATAGCTATTCACATAAAGAGATATTGAAACAAGGTAGAACTCCAACAAGGCAATACACAATCTCAACAAATACCCCAAAAAGAATCTAAGATTAAATTGCACATAAGTTCAAGCATAAACAAGAATCCTTTACATCTTTAAACAAAGTTCTACAAGAGTAGACCTTACCAAAGCAAGTGCAAATCGAAAAGGTGATAGCCTCTCCTTCTCCAAGCCCTATTCTTCCATTCTTCCTCTCCAATCCTCTCCTTTATCTCCACCAAGAATACTTCTCCCAAAAAGGAGAAAGTATACCAAGGACAAAAGCATAACCAAAGCAAAAAGAGAGAATCCCCTTCTCTCAAAGAGAAGGAATACATAGAAAGAAAAAGGCAACCAACTCCCCATAACTTCCCAACCACCCAACCAACTCCAATTTTCGCCACTTTTCATCAGTGTGAAATTAGAGTGGGTTTTAGACTTTATTTAAGGGGTTTTATGGAATAAAAGACCCCTAACCTATAGACCTACCACCTAGGGCACTTTTTAAACAATTAAAACCATATAAAGACTTTATAAAACATAAAATAAGTAATCACATTTAAAAGGTGACTCAAAGGTCTAATAAAACAACCTTTCACACATACACAATCCAAACCAAACAAGGTTAAAACACATATCCTTAACAAGACTAGGAATTCACAAGAATAACATAAGGGAAGAATCTATGTGACCCCTTAATCAACATTGGCCAATTCTAACCTATTTACTCAACTAGAAAAAGGTGTCAATATTTCTCATAATTAATAGTAATTGAAACAAATAGCATATGAAAAATAACCTTCTAATAATAATCGACTAAGGAATTAAATCTACATAAGTAACATATAATTTAACTCTTCCTTCTTGTATAATACCTTTTTGAGTCCAACAATAATTGATCACGTTATTTAATATGAAAATATTACCACTTATTAATGATCTATTTAATCTATAACGAATACCATTACATCTAAATATTGAATATCAATCATTACCTTTACCTTCTCACTTACTCACACTCATAATATAAAATCGTCGAACATGATGAAGTCCATTAATATACATAATGATATTACCAGTAATGAAACATAGATCAATCATTACATACTTACACGGATAGGGAATAGACCTCATCTAGCTATCACATGAAAGCACAACAACTACTAGTTAGTTAACAATCAAAATGCAAACAACTTGATGTATAAGAACAATAATTGTACAACATAAAAGAACATAAAATATATGACATAAACCATTGATGACTAATATGATCAAAAAATCCACAAGGGACAGGGTCTTACACTCCCCCCCCCAAGATTGGGCTTCCTCTTGGAAGTCCCTAGAAGTGATGGTAAACACAAGCACTTGTCAATAACATTCTATACAAAAATTACCAAGTATGATAATAGAAAATTTATCTTCCAAAGCATTCTAAAATATTAGGCAACTTTACAATTTAACTGTCTACTCAAAAGACAATCCTTCCATGTTAAATAGCAATAGTGTAGTTGTCAATTTCACATTACTTAATCTATCACTTATATGGTTATTAAGAACTACACTATATATATATATATGTTCACTTCAACCATAGTTTATTTGATTTCACAATAATATAATGAATTTACATTTTAAGCAATCATTCATTTCCCCTTATTATGAAAATTCCTATAGTTAAACCATAATCATCACAAAAATATTGGTTTACCACACTCACACCACAAAACAAACATATCACATGGTTCAGGGAATGGGATTTATGAGGAGGTTGGAAGAATGATGCCAAATTCCATATCACTGATCTAAAGCAATTTCCATCATTGAGTAATCATGATAATATTAGGAAAGATGGTCTAGGGGCCCTCTCTAGGACTCCTCCATACATTTCCTAGTACCTTCCCCTTGTTTGTGTAAGGGGGTTAGCCTCCAAGAAGGAATGTACACAAAGAATCACACACTAGGGGAGAATGGATTATGACCATCTCATACCGGTCCCATTTACATCCCCATCCTCACAAGAAAAATTCCCCAGCGCATTTGCACCCCATATGACCTGCTAGGGATCCCTTCTAGATATAGCACTTTAGAGAGTTCACATCATGACACATATGCCAGTAGTTGAAAGAAGCCTCAAACATAAGAAGATAAAAATAAAATTTCCAAAGTTTATAATAAAATCTTAAGAAAGTAAAGTAAAAGAGTAAATCAAGTACAAAGGAAACATTTCAATCCAAATAAAACATGTTTAAATCAAATTAAGTCCTTGAGGAAAAAAGGACTACACAAATTAAATATCCAAAAATATAATAATATTGGTGAAATATTAAAAGAAACTTCAAAATAATACACATTTTATAAATATTGGCACATTACATGTACTATGTGATTTCTTCAAGCCACTCGAGGGGTGGAGGGGAATGGTGGTTCTCAAACCGCATAGCCAAAAAAATATTGTGGTCTCAAACCACTTATAATATGGTGATCTCAAACCATAAAATAATAATATGGTGGTCTCAGACCATAAAATAATAATATGGTGGTCTCAGACCATAAAATATTGATAGGAAAGTAGAGTGTGGAAGACGCCTTCCTAATACTAATCTTCAGGAGAGAGATATAGAAAAATATAGAAAACTTTGTAATTATAGTTCATTTAAGATGCACATACACGAATAAAAGAATAAACAATAAAACATCAAAACATGAACGATTACCTGATTTTACGTGGGGAAAATTTCTCAAGAAAAAACCCACACACCAAAGTAAAGATCTCTTGTATTACAGTAAAAATTTCAATTACATACAAGTTACAGAGTTATGCTCTTTTAAGTGTTGATTCACATAATCAATTCATCAACATTACATTCACTCTTGCTTCAACCAATTTCCCTTTGACCCAGGGTCAATTTGATACAATACACTACATCATTCTATCTATCTCTATATATCTATCTCCTTGTTCAGGTTGGCCTAACCTTTCATTTTCTTTGTACTGCCTTTTCGACCATTGAACATCAAGATCTTGTAGGAAGATGCATGATTATCAGGGACTTCAACTATCGGCCAATGATCACGTTGATTCCCAAAAACGATGTGCAATCAAAAAATAACTCCATGCCACTTGTCACCATCTAACTCATCCGTCTATCACCATCAATCAACTTACACTTCTATCCACCATTCGTAGTATCGAGGGGACAATGTAACACCTCCTACCAATATAAAGAGATCTCACCAATGAAGCTTTACCATTATTCCAGCTACCGCCATACCGCATGATATCGCTACACCATAGTCATCTCCAACTAACCTTCATGTGATAAAATGTTCACTTCTACACCATGGGATACTCTCCCTGCACTACAACAGACTATCACTTGGACCATCCTGGGATGGAAAGATCTATACCGCACCACTGTAAGCCATCTCATGGGCTATTGTAGGGTGGTGGTATGGCTCACACTATTGCAAGCCACCTTCTTAGACTATCACAGGGTGGAGAGACAACCCCCCCTCTACTGCTAGCCTCTTCTAACCATCATTGCAGGGTGGAAGGGTAACCACCACTCTACCACCAGCCACTCCATGGACCACTAAGGGGTGGTAGGTTAGGACACCTCCAACACTACTACACAAGCCAATGAAGACCACTGTGGGATGGCAAGTAACAACACCAGCCTGAACCCATCTTAATTGCACCTAGCAGTACTACGGTAAAGGCCAAATGCAACACTTTGAGAAGTATGGCAACTGAGCTAGGGTTTCAATGGTGAGTTTGAGACACAAATTCTCAACATTCTCCCACTTGATGAAGAACTCACTAAACCCCTTCCAATGCTTGAAGTCACTGAAAAATTCTAGGCCCCAAGACCCATCGAACTGGTGCACCATTTGAACTTATCCATGCTCATAGGCTTTGTCAATGTATTAGAAACATTTTCCAGAGTATTAACTTGTTCCAGAATAACATTTCCATCCTCCACCATATCACAAAAAAAGTGGTACTGCACACCAATATGTTTTGTCTTAGCATGGAAAGTTGGATTTTTCACCAAACAAATGTCACTCTGACTATCATAGCAAATAATAATTTGCCTTGCATCAAAACCAACATCAAAAAACAATCTTCTAATCCAAATAGCTTCCTTGTAGACTTGAGTTGCTGCCATGTACTCAGCTTTAGTAGTGGATAAAGGGACTACAACCTGCCACTTGCTCATCCAACTAACTGCACCACCAAACAACGTGAATACATATCCACTGGTGGATCTTCTGCTATTAATTTCCCCTATCCAATCAAAATACACATATCCATGAATGCTAACTGAACTCTGAGATCCAATAGAGTAACAATGATAACAAAAGGCATACTCAAAAGTACCCTTCAAATACCTAAAAACTCTCACAACATCCTAATGCGGCCTTCCTGGATTAGCCATAAATCGACTAAGCACTCCCACTACTTGGGAAATATATGGCTTGGTACAAACCATTGCATACATTAAACTACCAATTGCACTTGCATAAGGCACCCTAGTCATGTCCTCCATCTTACTAGGAGATTTTGGACAATCTTCAACATAAAGTTTCATTTCTTGCAACACTAGAACAACTAACTGCTTGGAATCTGTCATATTAAACCTCCCTAGGATAACATTTATATACTTTATTTGGCTCAGCCAAAGTTTTCTATTTCCCCTATCCCTTATGATTTCCATCCCCAGAATATACCTAGTTGAACCTAGATCCTTCATTTCAAAATGTGCTGATAATTGAGACTTGAATTCAGAAATCATACCCTTACTATTCCCAATAAATGTGTCATCCACATACATGGCAATAAGAAGAAGATGACAATTTTTAGATTTAAAGTAAACACAATGATAAAACTTTGATCTCACAAACCTCAAAGACAACAAATAGGTATCAAACTTCTGGTACCACATTCTAGGTGACTACTTCAAACCATACAAAGATTTCTTTAATTTGCGAACTAGGTTTTCCTTACCTTTTTCAATGAAGTGCTCTAGCTGGGACATATAAATCTCTTCCTTCAAATCACCATGAAGAAATGTTGTCTTCACATCCATCTGGTCGATCTCTAAGTCATATGCAACTACAAGTGACAAAAAAAATATGATAGACGTTAGCTTAGCTACAAGAGAAAATATTCCTCCATAATCAATCCCCTCCACTTAGGAATATCCTTTTGTGACCAGCCTTGCTTTATGATTCTCAACACTACCATTGAGACCTATTATCTTCTTGAACACCCATTTACATCCAACAGGATTTTGACCTTTAGGAAAGGGTACCAGATCACACATTTCATTCTTCTTCAATGATTCCATTTCTTCATTCATGGCTTCCAACCAAGAATTTGAATCAGACATACCCATAGCCTCTCTAATAGTCCTAGGCTCATCAGTGTTAGCAATCAAAGCATAGGAACAACTAGAATCTAACATAGAATAACCAAACCTTTTAGGTTTCCTCTTAGTATGCATAGACTTCCTCATAGGCTAAGGCTAAGGTTCTTCTTCTTGATCAAAATTTTCAGAGTTGCTTGAGCTCTCCTCATTAATAGGTCCACCAGGAGTATGTAGTTCATCCTTATCTAGAGTAAGAGGAAATTCAACTACCTCCTTCTTCTTTGCTTCTTTCACCTTTGACTGCAGATCAACTATAAAAGGTTTCAACTCATGGAAGATTACACTTCTGCTATACATCATCTTCTCTGTAACTGGGTTCTAAAGCTTGTACCTTTTCAACCCAATTCCATAACCAATGAAGATATACTTCACTGCCTTGTTCTCCAATTTAGATCTCTTTTCACTAGGCACATATGCGTACATCTCACAACCAAAGAATATAATCTATCTCAATGAGGGCTTCTTACCAGACCACGCTTCCATAGGTGTCTTTTCCATGAGTGCTGAAGTGGGAGATCTGTTAATTAAATAACATGCTCTAGCTACAACCTTAGCCCAAAACTTCAACTCCAGACCAACACTATTCAACATACTTCTTTCCCTTTCCATCAACATTCTATTCATCCTTTTTGCAACTCCAATTTGTTGTGGAGTGTAAGGAGTAGTTTTATGCCTTTTAATTCTGTAGTCTTTTCAAAACTTATCAAAATTTGTAGAAAAAAATCACCACCATTATCTATCCTCAAACACTTTATTTTTCTACCAGTCTGATTTTCTACCAAGGTTTTAAATTCCTTAAATTGACTAAAAACTTTAGTTTTACTTCTAAGAAAACAAGCAAATGTCCTCAAATAATCATCCATGAATGAGACAAAGTACATAGATTTCAATAATCAAGGAACATTAACTGGACCAAACACATCAACATGAATATAATCTAGAATTCTAAAAGATTTATGAGGACTAGAATACAATGAAACACAGTGTTGCTTTCCATATATGAAATGTTCACAAAAATCAAACTCAAGATTACAATCATCAATTCCTTCAACCAAGCTTTTATTTTTCAAAGATTTTAAGCCTTTTTCACCAATGTGGTTGCATCTTTGGTGCCACAACATTATCTTCTCCATTGGTAGCTCCACCTCTAAGTAATTAGCACCCACATGAACAACACATCCTATCTCTACATGATCAAATTTACTTGACTTTGTAGAAGCACTATTATACTGTACTGCACATGCATCCATCTTATATAGAGTTCTAATTCGTGCACCCTTAGCCAACACCATAGAGCCTCTAGTCATTCTACACACACCATTTGAGAAAGATACTTGCACATCAAGATCATTCAACTTACAAAAAGTATATGCATCACATCATCGATTCCCTTTATTCTTATATTAGGAAACTAAATTTTGACTCTTCCACAACCAACAATCTCCAAGTGAGAATCATCACCTAGATACATGCTTCCACTAGCATACTTTTCATACTTTGAGAACCAACCCCTATAAGAGGTCATGTGAAAGGACACACCTGAGTCAATTAGTTAAACATCATCTAATGGTTGAGTCACCAAGGTTGCTATGAAAGCATCTGCATCACTTTGAGAAGATTCATTTTCTGAAGAATTGTTTTTCTTTTTCTTCTTCTTCTCCTCTTTACAATCTTTCCAGATCTCCCCTTTGACTTGGATCTAGAATTCTTGTCCTTCTTCTTGCATCTTTCCTTTGATCTTCCTCGAACAACAAGGGCCTCCTTGGCCATCTCAAAAGACTTCCTTCACATTTCCTTTGATAGTAGTGAAGTAACTACATCTTCCATATTGAAAGTGGTTTTTGTACTCCCAATAGCCATTACCAGGTGATCCCATGTGTTAGGAAAAGAACACAATAGGAGCATGCAATGATCCTAATAATCTATCTTCACACCAACATACCCCAATTGAGCAATGATCATGTTAAACACATTCAAATTATTTGCAACAGACACTCCTTCCTCCATCTTCAAAGAATACAGATTCTTCCTTAGGAATAACTTATTTACTAGAGATTTCCCTTGATAAATGTCACCAAGCTTCTTCCGCAAAATTTTCAATATCTTCTCTTCATGGATATGCAAAAGAACTGAATCAACCAAGCACAGTTTGATCATACCCTTGGATTTTTGGTTCATTGCATCCTAGTCATCTTTCAAGGTTGCTAATGGTTTATTAGTGGACACTACATCCCATAACTCATGATCCATGAGAAAATCTTCCATTTTGAGTTTCCACAACTCAAAATTACCATCGTTGAACTTCTCAATCTCTATTCTTCCAGATGTGCTTGCCATATTAAATATACAATAGGTTATAAACAAGTTTTCTTTGCAAAACTCCCGCTGAACAAGATCAACACAAAAAACCCATACCCACAAGGATAAAAAAGCTAGCTAAGCTCTGATACCAACTGAAAGGAAAGAAGAGTGTGGAATATGCCTTCCTAATACTAATCTTCAGGACAGAGATACAAAAAAATATACAAAAATTTGCAATTATAGTTCATTTAAGATGCATATATAAGAATAATAGAATAAATAATAAAACATCCAAACATAAACAAATACCAGATTTTACGTGGGAAAACCCTCTCAGGAAAAAACCCACACACCAAAGTAGAGATCTTTTGTATTGCAATAAAAATTTCAATTACATACAAGTTACAAAGCTATGCTCTTTCAGGTGTCGATTCACAGAATCAATTAGATAGCATTACATTCACTCTTGCTTCAATGAACTACCCTTTGACCCATGGTCAATTTGATACAATGCACTACATAATTCTCTCTATCTCTATATATCTATCTCCTCGTTCAGGTCGACCTAACCTTTCGATGTGTTAGTACCACCTTGTCGATCAATGAACATCAAGATCTTGCAGGTAGTTGCATGGTTATCAAGGACTTCAACTATTAGCTAATGATGACGTTGATTCACAACAATGATGTGTAATCAATGAATAACTCCATGCCACTTGTTGCCATATAACTTGTCCGTCTATTACCATCAATCAACTTACATTTCCATTCATCATATGTAGTATCGAGGAGACAATGTAACACCTCCGACTGATATAAAGGGATATCACCAATGAAGCTTTACCATTCTGCCAACTACAACCATATCACATGATATCACTACACCGTAGTCATCTCCAACTAACCTTCACGAGATAGCATGTTCATCATTACACTGTAGGCTACTCTCCCCACACTACCGTAGGCTCACTTGGACCATCATGGGATGGTGGTATCTATACCACACCATTGCAAGCCATCTCATATGCTGTCATGAGGTGAAAGTATGACCCGCACTATTGTAAGCCACCTTCTTAGATTGTCGCAAGTTGGAAATACGACCCTCGCTCTACTGCCAACCTCTTCCAACCACCGTCGTGGGGTGGCGGGTAACCACCGCTCTACTTCCAGTCAGTCCATGGACCACTGTAGGGTGGTGGGTTAGGACACCTCTCATAGTACTACACAAGCTAATGAAGATCACCGTGGGATGGTGGGTAACATCACCAACCCACACCCTTCTTAACTACACCTAGCAACACTGCGGTAAAGGCCGAATGCAACACTTTGAGAAGTATAGCAATTGAGCTATGGTTTCAATAGTGAGTTTGAGACACACATTCTCAACAAATATCAATATAATAACCAAGCATAGTCCCACACATCCTGAGACATGCCATCCAAGTAGCCATAAATCATGTATTTGAAGTAGTCTATAAAAGAAGTGATCGGTACACTGAATCTAACCCAAGGGGACATCATTCACTAAAACATATCTCTATCATAATTCTTGTATTTCTGTAGTCCAAGAAATGTTGTAATACTCCACTATCACAAGTCTCAAATTTTGTATGTATTCTTTTAGAAAATACTAGATAATACAAAATTAAACAATTAGATTCATCTCCCTCTTTTACCAACACTACTCATGAACTATGGATGGTTGAAGAATTACCTGTATGCAAATAGACCAAAAATGATACCACAAGAACACTACATCTAATACTCATGTCTCTGAATCCAATCTTTGTAATATATGTAGCACAAATGGAAGCTCATCCAAAGTTTGGCACAACAGATCCATCCTCAACCCATGGGATGCAACTCAAGGGAGAAAAAAATATTTTACACTACGGGCCAAAAAATGTGATCATTAAAGGGAGAGTAAATCTAGCTCAGTTTTCCAAGGGGGAACATGATTTCTAACATTTTTCCACTAGATAGCACAAGGATGCATCACAGAAGAATCATAATGTTCCAATGAATGGGGGACCCCCTCAACCCATAATACACTAGCAGATCCTTCTCCAGATGGAGTGGTCATTACTAGGGAAATTCCAACACACAAAAATACATGCAATCTTATCATCACACACAAATTAACACAAGGGTATACACAAGTAGATCATCTTAGATGTCCACCACACCATTATCCCAAGTTGGATACCTAGTATCCCAAACTTGATTAAAAAACATAACATTCATTGGTTTCTCAAAACACATATAATAATTCACTTTTTAAGCCTTCAACACACTCATTTAAACAAGCAAACACTTAGCCACCTTGAATCATATAACGACCACTTAGCACTACCAATTCATGAATTGGTTTACACTTGAAACATTTACCAGCACCCAAGCAAATTACTATCACATTAGATTTCCAAGTAGGAATTCTATTTAAGGGGAGTAGGGGCTCTACCAGAAATGGGGAAAAATATATATGAACAAATATCATAATCAAATATCCACCAAAAACCCTACATAATTCAACACCAAAACCACAACTCCACATTAGTGCCACATCATAACCACAACTAGATCAACACCCTTATTCTCCCAACAAAAAATCTACAAAAAGTAGAATGGGATACTCACATCCCCATTTATGCAAGGGTACTCATACCCTGGTAATGGCCATTTACCTAAGGGATACTCATATCCAAAATAATGAAATTCCCCTAAGCATGGGAGCTATGCCAACTCAAACCCCTTGCATTTGGAGGACCCCAAAATCTCCTCTTCACAAGAGGGGGATCTAATCCCATAGTAGGCACATAAGAAATGACACAAAACACAAGGGACCACATAGTTCCCAATCCTTGACACAACACTAAGAGAAAACATCCACCATAGATCAAAACATAATACACCACTAAGGATAAACTCCTTATTTCCAAAATGCCTTTCACCTTTTCTTTTCAATGAAAACTCTCTCCTAATTGATCCTCCCTATAGGATCTAAAACATATACCAATGTTTTAATTCTCTTAATTTTTCCTCTTCATGTGTGGTTTTCCTCCTCTCACAACATCCTTCTCTTCACCCACCTTCACTTTTTGTCCTTCGTTCACTCCCTTCTATTCTCTTTTTCTTTCCTTTGGGGCTGCGCCTACTACCTGAATGAACTTGACCAAACTTACCTTCCTATTATTGCTCTCTTTTCTTCTCCAAGAATGTTTTTTTTTCATAACCAAGAACCATTGCTCACATTACTTTCTCGAGAAATCCCTTCCAAAATTGTGCAAATTCTCAGCCTCACTCCCATTTTTGTTGTAACTGCCACACTCATCTAGGCTCCAATGAGAAGGAAGAGTCATTTTTCTTGTTTCCAAACTGAGATTGGCCACTTGTCAATATGAGGAAACAAAAAAAAAATGATAACCAAAATTTGCAAACCCAAAAATGGGCGATGCCCCTACATCAGGCTCCCCAAGAGACAAAAGAATCATGTGCTCCCACACATGAAGTCGTCACCCAAAAATCATTTATCTATTTATTTATTTTGTTGTGTCTTCCAACATCTCTTTGGAACAACGGTCATGCGTTCAACCTGATTTCGTTTCTTTTTCATTTTATGTTTGTATCTTCTCCTTCTGATGTCTTTCTCATCTACAAGCCTCCACAACTTCATCTCCCATTCGTATGTATCATTGGAATCATTTTATTTCCCATCCTTTTTGTCTTCTCCTTTTAAATTCTTCCTGTCAACAATTGCTTTCAAAGATTCAAAAGCATCATAATTTAAATCATTCACATCAACTTGCATAACCACATTCTTACTTCCACATACATGACTAAAAACAACATTCTAACCCCCATTCATTTGTGCAATAACTTGTTGTCCCGATTTACTTTCATTCTTGGCTTCATGACTTGTGAACTCTTCCATTTTGTAGGCTCCTTTTCCTTTACCTGTAATGTCCTCCAATGCATGATGAAACTCTAAGTAAACTTCAACTTCTTCTTTATCATACTGGAAAATTTATATACTTCTCTTATATTCATTTGTAGGTACTTTACAATGTACCTCAACTTCACCATGTTGCATGATTCCTTCTTGTCATTTTGCTGCAATTTGTCTCCACTCTTTCTCATCTTCATCTATCTCCTTGTCAAATTTTAGATTTTCAAAGTCCATTTTCTGAAATTTTTCATCTTCATTTCCTGCACACAAAACATCACTTGCAAACCTATCATCCCAAAAAGAACAATGGGACTTCACCCATTTTATGTTTTTCTTCATCTTTTTCTTTCTTATCTGCATCTTTCTTTTTAAACCCATCTTCAAGGGAATCCATTCTTGCTTCTATTTTCTTCAACTCTTCATAGAGCCTTCTATTTTTTTTTTCTTCCCAATATTGTTCCATAGTTTCCCACACAACTAGCTTCTTCAAGACAATATTCCTTCCCTCTGTCAAATACATCTTGCTCACTTCTGCAACATAATCTCTCACCTTCAACAACTTCCCTCTACCAACAAGGACTCTAGAAGATGTACCTCTCAAAACCCCCTCTACCCACTCTCTCTTCATGGAGGAAGTTATACACCTTCTACCCAGTTCATCTCAGCTAGAGGATAGAAGTTACAAACCCTTTCTCATGCCTACAACAATAGATTATTTCATATCTCTGAAAAATAAACTCTTTCACAACTCTCTCATACCTCATTCTTCAAACATACTTCTCACCATACCAATGATCTTTTGGCTCTGATACCATTTGATGATTGCTCTAGCATAAAGCCAAAAAATCCACAACAATTACCAAACAACAATGGTTGATACAGGATCTACGGCCCCCCGCATTCCATACTCAAGCATTAAATAAACAAAGATTATAACTATAAAATATTCTACCTTTGACATTTAGACAAAGAACATCAAATACAAGAAATAGAGACTAGCACTTTTCCCTTACTCTTCCATTCATCAAATATATTCAAATGCACTTTATCAACAAGAGAAACACCACATTTAGAATTTGTAGGAGGTATCAAAAGAAAAACTCAATGCAACAATTCATCCTCATTCCTTGATCTATAATAGAAGAAGAAACAACAAGGTATCAATAGTAATGATTAGCAATTATAAAATGAAGATCAAACTAGGCGTCCAAAAAATTCAACATTCATCTTGCAAAGTCAACATTCGTTCCTTATGTGATTAGTTGAAGATAAATTGCTCAAACACCATCGACATAAATAAAGCAAAAATGTATTAACATCAATACAAAATACAAAACAATAAATTCTCAAGGAATCAGTTACTGGCTACTAATTTTGAATACATGAAATTAAAGTCCCTCAGTATGCTGTTCCTTCCAAAACACCTTACACCTTTTCTTTTCAATGAAAAATATCTCCTAATCGATCCTCCCTACAGGATCTAAGACATATACCAATGTTTCAATTCTCTTAATTTTTCCTCTTTGTGTGTGGTTTTCCTCCTTCTCTCGCAACCTCCTTCTCTTCACTTGCCTTCACTTTTTTCCCTTCGTTGACTCCTTCCTACTCTCCCTTCTATTCTCTTTTTCTTTCCTTTGGGGCTGCGCCTACTACTTGAACAAACCTGACCAAACTTCTCTTCCTATCGTTGCTCTCTCTTTTCTTCTCCAAGAATGTTTTTTTTTTCATAACCAAGAATCGTTGCTCACATTACTTGCTTGGGAAATCCCTTCCAAAATTGTGTGAATTCTCAGCCTCACTCCCATTTTTGTTGTAACTTCCACACTCATCTAGGCTCCGATGAGAAGGAAGAGTCAATTTTCTTGTTTCCAAACTGAGATTGGCCACCTGTCAATATGAGGAAACAAAAAAAATGAAAACCAAAATTTGCAAACCCAAAACTAGGCAATGCCCTTGCATCACTAATTTTCATAAGTGGGAAATTAGAGTGGGTTTTAGACTTTATTTAAGGGGTTTTATGGAATAAAAATACCCCTAACCTATAGACGTACCACCTAGGGTGCTTTTTAAACAATTAAAACCATATAAAGACTTTATAAAACATAAAATAAGTAATCACATTTAAAAGGTGACTCAAAGGTCTAATAAAACAACCTTTCACACATACACAATCCTTACAAAACAAGGTTAAAACTCATATCCTTAACAAGACTAGGAATTCACAAGAATAACATAACATAAGAATCTATGTGACCCCTTAATCAACATTGGCCAATTCTAACCTATTTACTCAACCAAAAAAAAAGTGTTAGTATTTCTCATAATTAATAGTAATTGAAACAAATAGCATATGAAAAATAACCTTCTAATAATAATAAACTAAAGAATTAAATCTACATAAGTAACATATAATTTAACTCTTCCTTCTTGCATAATACCTTTTTGAGTCCAACAATAATTGATCATGTTATTTAGTATCAAAATATTACCACTTATCAATAATCTATTTAACCTATAATGAATACTACTACAACCAAATATTGAAAGTCAATCATTACCTTTACCTCCTCACTTACTCACACTCATAATATAAAATCACCTAACATGATGAAACCCATCAATATACATAATGATATTATCAATAATGAAAAATCTTAATCATTACATACTTACAAAAATAGGGAATAGACCTCATCTAGCTATCACATGAAATCACAACAACCACAAGTTAGTTAGTTAACAATAAAAAGGTAAATAAATTGATGTATAGGAACAATAATCACTAATGCATATTGTCCAACAAAAAAAACACAAAATATAGGACATAAACCATTGGTGACTAATAGGATCAACAAGGCCACAAGGGACGAGGTCTTATAGTCAAAGTTTGATAATTTTTTGGCTTTTAGGACTCTTAAGAGAGTAACCCGAAAAAAGCATCCTAGAATAATTAGGTGACTTGGGCAACAAAAGAGACCTTCCCTAGTATTTACCTACCTAACTCAATGTGTCCACATTTCCCATTTGTTAAAATTACTATTTTTTTTTATAATTTTTACATTTTTTGCTTTTAAGGATCTTTAGAGACTACCCTAGAAAGAGCACCCTAGAACGATAAGGTGACTTGGGAAACAAAAAGAGACCTTCCCTAGTATTTACCTACCTACCTCAACGTGTCCATACTTCCTAGTTGTCAAAAATACTAAAAACTTAACAAATTTATATTTTTTTCTCTGATGGTTCATTCAAGACTACCCTAGATTAGTGCACTCCGAAATCACAAGGGGGAATTAGGTTAAAAAATGAGGCCTTTTGTAGTATTAGGTTTCCCACCTTGATGTATTGGTATAATTGGTTTTTCTCCATGATGCACAAAACAAAAAAAAATGCTTCTTTCCATATTTGCACTGCTTTCCACTAACAATTTTGTAAGAATGCACTTGACACTAGAACACACAAACGGTGTTGAGTTGACCCAAAATGAGAGAGTTTGGTTTGAAGGGATTCAATATCCACTTATGGGTCCAAACAAAGCATTCCTACGTGCCACGAGCTCCTAGAATGACTTCACTAAAGTTTGATAATTTTTGGATTTTAGGGCTCTTAAGAGACTACCTTAGAAAAACACCCCAAAATAATTGAGTTACTTGGCAATGAAAAGAGACCTTCTCTAGTATTTACCTTCCTACCTTGACATGTCCACATTGCCCATTTTTCAAAATTACTAAATTTACAATTTTGCATTTTTTGCTCTTAAGGCTCTTTAGAGACTACCTCAGAAAGAGCACCCTAGAATGATCGAGTGACTTGGGTAATGAAAAGAGACCTTCCATAGTATTTACCTTCCTACCTTGACATGTCCATGCTGCCTATTTGTCAAAAATATTGAAAACTTAATTTTTTTTTCATTTTTTGCTCTTACGACACTTTTAAGACTACCCTGAATTAGTGCACTCTAGAAACATGGGGGTACTTGGGAAGAAAAAGGAGGCCTTTTGTAGCATTTACCTACCCACCTTGATGTTTTTGTATAGTTTTTTTCACTCCATGATGCATAAAATAAAAAAATACTTCTTTCCATTTTGCATTGCTTTCCATTAGCATTTTTTGCAAGAATACATTTGACACTAGAAAATACAAACGGTGTTGAGTTGACCCAAACTAAGAGAGGTTGGTTTGAAGGAATTTGATATCCACCTATAGGTCCACACAAATAATTTCTACATGCCACGAGCTCCCAAAATGACTTCATCAAATTTTTACAATTTTTGGATTTTAGGTCTCTTAAGAGACTACCCTAGAAAGCGCACCCTCAAATAATTGAGTGACTTGGGAAATGAAAAGACATTCTCTAGTATTTCCTACCTACCTCAACATTTTCACACTACCCATTTGTTAAAATTACTAAAATTTTTACAATTTTTACATTTTCTAATATTCATGTTTAATTTTAACCATTATTGAGTCAAAAGTAGATTCAAGTTTATGTTTCTTAACAATTATTAACAAATGTAGGTCATTTTGGTGGACAATACTATTGTGTCAAGAAGCAATTCAAAATAAAAGTTATAACATTTTGCTTCAAAATTGAGGAAACATTCAATGTAATTCATAAGGAGGTATCTTCTTCATATACTTTAATCTCTTGATTTACAATCTTGCATTTGATTTTAAAGAATGATCAGTTGACTTTGTTTTTCTGTTGTTAATAATCCATAATTTTTTAATATTTATATGCAGGAATTTCTCAACACAAGCTTTGAGTAGGACGTGAGGTTCAGTGGAAATGCATCCAACATTGGTGTTCATGTTGCTTTCATTGTTTGAGTTACTTTTACACTTTTTTTTTTGTTTTTTAAGAGTTTTTGTAATATTGCAATGCAGGTTACAATGAGAGTAGCAATGATTTGAGATGTGCATTACAGAGTGAAGATATCATGGGCACATATTAGTTATGCATCTATGATAGCTTGATAAAAATATGCATCGATGTATTTGTACATGAGGACATTGATAAAGTTATTGGTTATATTGATGGTAGAATGTATGTTGTGTTATGGTGATTATGGATATCATGTGTATATTAAAAAATATCACATGCATGTGTAATCACCATAAAGTGTGTTGAACATATGCAGTTAATGATGATTATGATGAAAAGATGCATAGACTAACAAATAGTATGAATATGCATGTACTTATGTATGTTCATGAATGCCATGTGTATATATTTTCACATCAAAATCACTCAAACATTCCTACATTGGTTCATGTTGGAACCTACTTAAAAGTCAAGAAATGGTGAATATTTTGGACTTGTCTTTTAGATTGCAACTCTCTCTCATCAGCCCTTAGGACAACAATAATCTTTTATTCCTTTTCATGATCTTTTGACTTCTTTTTCACATCTTTTAATTTAAGCTTTGGAGCAGCTGATCCCCCATCAATCCTTAGGACACCAACATCCATTTCTTGGATAGAGTTTTCAATGTCTTGAATACTTTTATGTAGCTTTGTAGCCACTTTTTATCAGCTTTGGGAGTTTCTTTCTTATTATATAATACATATGTTTTTTTTAACAAGTTCCTTGAGTATAATGGAGGAACTAGTAGTTTTCCTTCTATTTTAGTTCATGAGGTTCCTACATAACTATTAGTCTTCATGAAAACCATAAACATCATCATAGGGATTATATTTTTGGTGGCTTGGTTGAAGGTTTAGATTGATTTAATTTGGTATTAGTGGGATTTTTAGGCTTGATTAAATTTTGGGCTGGATTAATTGGGATAGGGAGATATGGACTAAGGTTATTATGGACTACTTTTATAACATTATTTTGAATATTTCTTGATGAAAATATGTTATTTGTTAATGAATAATAAATGAAGTATGGTATGCTCTATTGCTAATTCATTCATGTTGCATTATGCCAAAATTGTGCCAAAATTTCCATTCCATGTCATTTGTTTTGATGCACTAATTTCAAAAGGAAAATTCAAATTTCAAAATATCCATCATTGCTAAAGGGGAAATCTAACTTTATTGAAAGGATAAATACCAAAATGAAACTATATAGTCTAAGGATGTTAACCGATCAAGGAATCAAATGGTAAAGGATGTTGCAACTATAGCAACTAACGATAAAGGGATCAAATTTGGTGAATTTTCCCAAGACAACCAAATTTAGTAGTAGTATAACATGAGTGAAAATGATATGTAATTCATAAAATATTAAAGTGCAATATTGCAAAAAAATCAATAGATATAACATGTTATCCATCATATCTCAACCATTATAAAGTGATTATACATTCAAATTTTAAGTTTTGAATTAGGAAACCATGTGTGCACAATGAACAAAATATGTCAAATATAAATTTTATATATAAAAGTGTAAAGTAATTGTGTATGTACATATAAAAATTTGGCATATATGCCAACTTAAAACAATATTTACAAAATGTGGCATATGCCATCTCATGGTCTATATATACAATGTATATCTCAAACGGCTATTCCATGTCAAGAAAATCCTAATCTTGTGGTGGATCACCAAAACATAGCCTCTTCACGCCACCTAATGGATGAGAATATTACCACACAAACACAATTTGAACCACAAATTATATTAATTAGCTCAATGGTAAATAACTTAGACTACTAAATAGAAACTTATCTACTATTTTTTATAACTTTCAAAGTAACATCTAATCACTATACTAAACTATAAATTAAAGTAAAATTCAATTCTTCATTACCTAAATCATTTTTTCTTTGGCTAACATATGTTCAAAAACTTATGGTCCCTTAGGATGCTTAGGAGTCCTACCATATTGTCTTGGTCTAGGATCCATAGATGTGGATGGGGGCATACTCTATAAGAAGAAAAATAAAAATGACAAAATTAATATATAATTATTGACAAACAAACATAAACTAGAACATATATATATAGCATACGAAAAATTCACCGCTAGCAATTCATTGACGAAAAATTCACCGCCATGACAATTCACCGCGCGAAAAATTAATTGCATGAATTTTTGGTGGTTAATTTTTCGTGGCGGTGAATTGCTTGTGCGGTGAATTTTCCTATGGTGAATTATTGGTGGCGAATTTTCCATCGATGAATTGCTGGCGGTGAATTTTCCTAGAGCCTATATATATATAAACTTATATATCTACTAGATGTAAAAAACCATATACCTGAATCAGTGATGCAATTGAGATTGATTGAGAAGAACTCATCACAGTAAAAGGTGTTACATTAGTCACATCTAGAGTACATTGCAAAACTAAAATAAGATCAAGATATAAATTAGTATGTATTTAATTAATAAAAATTTAAATGATATGAGTACAATAAAAAAGTTTTACATGTATACAAAATTATTCCAATATGTGTAGGTCAAATTCAATGGCCAAAAGAGTACCATGATGAACATCTTTAATCTCTTCCTCGATCATCAGTTGTTCAATTCCCCTTAAAAATAAATTAGTAACATGTACTATTTGCTATAATAATTTTAAATGAAATGCACTAAGAAATGAATTTAAGTTTTACCTTTACAAAAAGATTGCTCTTATTGCTCCTCATCTCCAATGGTGGATGACATTACATCTATTCCTCCCTCACACGTCTCTATTGCATCTTTAGTATGCACTGCTACCTCATCTCCTCCAGGTGACACATCATGCACCTCATACTCATATGTGTCTAGGGGAGGCTCATTCCTATCTCCCTGAAATGAAAGGAAAAGGTGGGGTAAGGTGTGGAGATGATGTGTTGTCGAATGATCTAAAACACACTTACCCTTCTCCTAGTTTCATTAGAAAAATATATCTCCCAAGGATAGGATTGAATTTCAACCTTGAGGTGAGCCAACCCTATTAGGAAGGTCTGTTGTTTTCTTATGAAAAAAATGACTGATTGAAACTTTTGGGAGATAATTTAAAATGTATTAACAAACTAAATTGCATGACCTAACTAGCTGATAAGGACGTGGCTCGATGGTAAGTTTCTTGGTTGTAGTGATGGCCACCAAGGTTCAAACTCTCGTTGGGCCAAAGTACTCGTAGGCCTTGTGCCTTCACTTGGCCAATGTGCTTGCATGTTTGGTAGTTTCTTGTGGTTTCTTGTACCTAGTTCATAGCTTCGGTCAAAAGTGTTTACCCCTAATAATATGGGTGCTTTTCACCTTTTTCATAAAAAAAATTGCATGACCTAACACTTGAAATGCAAAATATAATGATAACAAAAATAGAAACAATAATTTGCAAGAAAATCTAAGAAGGGCAGAATGGTGTGTACCTAGCCTAAAAAGTTGGTTATGAGCTCTGTAGTAGGACTAGTTTTCCCTAGGGTGAATGGGTCCTAATGCAGGGGTCCAAAATATAATTTTGCAATCCCCTGATCCTAGATCTAAGCTTTTGATTTATTTAGGTTTGACTATCAAAAAGCCAAAAATAAAAATTGTAAATGAGTTTCAATAGCTTGACAACAATGATGACAACTTTGGCAACTTTGATAAACTGCTCCTTTGATAAACTTTTAGTCCTTCTGCACTTGTAAATCTGCACATACAAAGAGAGAAGAAAGATTCTTTATTTTTGGGTGAACGGGGATTTACCTTAGTCAAACCCCATGTTGGTAATTAAACCTTGATATTGAAATGATGATAAATGGAAGGAATTGATGAATGAAAAAAGATATGTCACAACTCACCAAACCCTTAATGGCTACCCTTAGAGGATCGAAGTCTAACACATCACTCTAAGGTATGGATCTTACATGAATTGGCTTGAATAATTGCTTGATTTGATGCTTGAATGCTTGGAACCTACATCACAATGTTAGATCCAAAACATGACATGAGCACACATGAAATTTGACATGATATGATCTTGATTATTGTTGTAGATGACTAATAAATCTACTCTTTAATGCTCTTGACAATAATATTTTCTCTTGAGAAAGTTGCATTAATGCTAGATTATTCTCCTTATATTTGAATTGATAAAATAACTATGTATTATAGGTGCTTATCTAATTTCTCAAAAATTAGATTCCACAAGTTGACATTTGAAACTTGAATTTGAATCATTAAAATTCTGCCAAAAACATATTAAAAAACCTAAGTCCAGGACACACAATTTCTTCGAAGGTTTTTAAATTAATGTAGGTAATAATTTAATATAGGATTCCCTTTCAGAAAATGGGAATAATAAGGCTTTGGAATGTATAATTTAGGTAATTAGAAGCTTAATTAAGTCCAATTAATTAAGGGGATGCAAATATAGTGTGAAAATGTAAAGGTGTATATTTTTCTACACTACACTCCCAGAGGACCTAGAATTATTTGGCTACATGTACTACACTGATGAGGCACACAAATATGTGTAGATGACAATGCTGCACCAACATCAATTGAAGCACGATGAGTGTCATTATTAGGTAGCTAGGAAAACTATGAGGATTGTGTAATCAAATGGCTAGTCAAAGAGTGTATGGCCAAGAGACTATGTTGGGTCACATTGGTAGCAATGTTTGGATGGGGTGCTGGAGGTGGGGGAGGAAGACGAGGAGAGGGAACATAGGGACCTTGCATTATATTCATTTCCCTAGGTCTATCTTGGGGCATTCCCATACCTACTCCTTGAAAATTCCTAAAATCAAAATAGTTGACATGTCTTCCTAAAAAAAATTTCACATATAATTTGTGGAGAAAATGAAGAGGGAAATCAAGATTGTTGTTGGATGGTCTATCAAACACCATCAATCAACGATCCCAAAAGTTTGTAGTTATGCTCTCATGGGTGCACCATTTTATGAATTTTTTTGGTTTGTGTACACCATGTTATCTAGTTTTTGGGTTCACAAAATATTGGGCTAAATTGGCTTTAGATATATTTAATTTTTTAATCACATCATACCCCAAACCATTTGCATATTTCAACCTCTTCACATCTCTCCACTTTTGAAATGAAGAATGCTGCCTAGTGATGTCTTAAACATAACCGATTATGGCATCTATATTATGTGTTATTGATTGAAAATGCTGGTGGTTATAGTATCTCTCAACAATGTTTCTCAATTCAGTAATATTTATTTCAATTAGATCTTGAATTGAAGGAGGGTTTGGTGGAGGAGGGTTTGTGAGCTATCAATTTGTTCTATTTAAAGCTTGTTTAAAATTACAATTTTTAAAATTAACATAGTTTTAAACTAATTACTCAAATCTTTAAAAATACCTAATATATATGTTAAAAAACATATAAAATAATTAAAATCAACCAAAACTTGCATAGGTTTTAACATACCTTGGATCAATGTTGATGAAATTGGAGAAATTGATTTTTTTTTGGTTTTGTAGCAAAAAATAGATATTAGATATAGTGGATATCCGTTTTGTAACCCTCTGCCCACATGCAAAATAAACAGTGACAGTAAAAATGAATTATGCTGTTTTTTATTACTTATAGTTATAAAAATAGATGTTGTTTTGTCAAAATGGATATCCATTTTTGAGAGCTTTATTAAGCTCTCCAAAATGGATATTCATTTCAGAGAGAATTTTTATTTTTTAAAATATCTCATATATGAGATGAATTAATATTAATATATATAATATGATGTAATATAATATAATATAATATAATGTAATGTAATATAATATAATATAATAATATATTATATGTATCATATAATAATAAATTATATGTATAATATACATAATATAATATATATAATTATAATATATATAATATATGTAATATGTATCATATATTAATATTAATATATATAAAATAATATTAATATATAGTATAATATTAATATAATATATATTAATATTTCATATATTAATATTAATATTAATATATAACATATATAATATAATATTTTATTATTATATAATATATAATATATTATTATATATTATATAATAATATAATAATATAATAAATAATAATATAATAATAATATGTTATTATGGAATATAATAATATATTATTATTTTTATTCGGTAATATGATTATTTTTATTCAATAGTAAAGTCAGAGTACATAGTTTTTTTTTGTTTTTCAAGAAAAATCATCTAACACCCAAAAAAATCACCTACAAGTAACACCGTTTTTTCAAAATTAAGCACATAACATATATACCACCTTATGCTAAACCTTTGTTCATCTACTTCGAGTTCAAAAAAGAACTCAAACTTACATTCAAAACATTAACTTATAACGAAACTAACCACCTTGCATTCAAAGGCTATTTATTGTTGCATCCAAAGTAGAGCTAGACCCCCAAAATTCAACCACGAAGGACAAAAAATAGTTGTGAGTGCCATTATTGAAAATAGAGAAATTCTAAAAGGCTCAGGCCGAGCTACTTAGATCCACTTTTCCCTCTATCGCTCTCATCACCTTCCTCTTCCAAGGATGAAGCTCTTTTCTTTCCAAACACTCAACTTCTGCTTTAGCTTGAGCAAGCACCACTTCTGCCTCCATCAATTGCACAAAAAGCTTCAATGCCTCCCAACCACGTCTCGCCTCCTCTCTACGGTGAACTTTGAACCTCCCTTTCGACCACCGTACAAACATAATGCAATTCTCATACGCTTCATGTTTTGCAATTTCAATCCCTTTATGGACATCAAGTCCTTCACCCAAGATTGCCACTCCAGAATTGAGTCCATTCCATCCAGAAAGTCTTTATGCACAATTTCCTCCATAACCCCCTTCATCGTTTTCAATGTCTCCCCAAAATCCAGACCCCGCGCCATTATTAGGGAATAAAAATCCATGTTTGTTTGATACCTATGTCTAAATCCCCAAACACCTTGCCCAAAATCAACTGTACACATTGCACTAGCCTCTCATCTTTATATAAAAACATACTCATCAGTCTCCTTTTGTTGCTTCACTGAAGAAAGGACATAATTGCTGCCTTGTCAAGAGTGTAAAATTTTCCTCCATTTGAAGTCTATAACAACAATGTCAAAACCCAAATTCGAACCTTTTCAATCCTTTTTTTCCCCACAAAAGCTCAAATGAAGCATCGAGAAATGAGGGCAGAGAGAATTTAATCAAATTAAATGCTACACATTCAATCAGAAATGTAGGATGTACGAACAACATTGCCACCCAACTCCATACCATTTTTTTAGTCACTTCAACCACTTTGAACTGTAATTACTTCTTGCTCATAATCAATTTACCACTATGTACTTACCACCTCTCAATAAACCAACTCCTCAAAAACAATTTTCCTTAAGTCTTCATACTTCATTTCATCGACCTCTCCAAAGGTTAAAGCCCACTTCAAAAGGGTGTTCGCTTCCACATTCCCCAATTTCCTTACATGGATAATAAGGGAGTCATCAAATGATGCTAATTCCTCCATGATTTTAGCAGTTATATTATGAATATTCCATGCATCAATGCTCCCCTTCATCACTACCTAAATGATTATGAGAGAGTCACCTTCTAGATGAATTTTTGAGGCCCCCAATTTTTTTCCAAATCTAATAGCCATTAATGTTGCTAAGGATTCAACTACATTATTTGTCCCAACCTCTAGCTTCTTCGCCCCCAAGGCCAACACATTTCCTTTCCAATCACGAACAATGAAACCTGCCCCAAATGGTCCAGGGTTCCCTTTAGAGGCACCATCAAAATTTAATTTCCACCATCCCTCCATTGGTTTTCCCAAGCAACCTCCACTGGTACCTTTGAAACTAGATTAACCCATCCATGCCCCTTAATAGGCCAAATATAATAATATATTATTATTATTAGAGAATATGAAATAATAATAATAATAATAATAATAATATATATTATAATAATTAATATACATGGTGTTTGGTCTCCCAAAAAAATGTATGTTTCTAATAATGGATATTTGTTTCTTAGGGTAAGTAGTGGATGATTTTTTATAAATTGGATATCCTTTTTTGCTAGTTAATATCAGATATCTATTATTAACATATATCCTCTTTGCTTTGGTGTTTACCTTAGGAAATGTACTTTTTACCAACCTAAGAAAAAAGTTAAACATGAATTCCATGATTTTTCCTTCCAAATGTCACATTTTTTCTTAACATCACCACTGTTTGACCCCCATGATCCTCATAGACCCATCTCTTTAATTTCATTTCCTTTGAGTATGCAATTTTATGAATAGAGTATGGTTCTAGCTATCCCACCTTTAATTTTCCTTACTTTTTAAATTTACTTTCATAAACTAGTACTAGATCTCCTATTTCAAATTTTTTAGTGGAGGTTCCTATCATGCTAGGTCTTTTGTCTTTGTTGTTCTACCTTTTGGTTGTATAGTGCTACGAACCTATCCTCATCCAAAATTTATAATTCTTCTATCCTTTGTGCTAAAGATTCATCATCACCCAACCACAAAGTTAATGTGGTACGTAGATTTGGGTTTATGAAGTTCATTGGAACTATGATGAAGAAGAAACCTCACTCAACCCACAAAATTTTAGATTACACAAACTTCATGATCGATTAACACAAATCTGGAAATTACATGTGTTAAATTAAAAATTGATTTACAACTGCACAACTTTCAATCCAATTAAAAAATAATTCAAATTACTTTATTTATTCAGATTCATGAAAAATACATTACACATATTTAGACCATTTCATAACTGCTCCGTGCTCCTCTTCCTGACACCTCTACCTCATCTCTACGTTGGCTCTATTCTTCTTAACAACTCTTACCCAATCTCTACAAATTACCTTGTCTTTGAGTTCTCCAAATCTGCTCTTAACATATTTTAATTCTAAAACAATCACAACCTCTCGAAGTCCTACTCTCATGCTCACTTGGCCACTGTCTTTTGATTCTCCTTGATATCTATTCTAAGCACAATATTTCCCTTTTTCTTGTACACCTTCCTTAATTTCCCATTTGCGGGTATATGCCACTCTTCTTCTTTTCTAGCAATCCCCTTAACTGTTTGATTCCTCTCTTCCTTAAGGTGCGAGATAAAAAAACATTACTTTTGTATTTCTCTGGCACAGTCACTTTCCCACCATGACCTTCCAACTTGTCTTTTTTCACCCATTTCACAAGAAAACTTCCATCGATATCCCTTGTCTTTCTAATAAACTATGACCTCCATTTAAACTCCTGACTTGACATCGATATTATCCTCCTTTATTCCCTGATGCCATTCCTTGCCTTCTTTAACCACTGCTCATGCCTTCTCTAGTCTCATCTTCATGGCACATTTTCCTATCTTTACCTATTTTCACACTTCCCATTTTCATTGAATATGCAAATAAAAGATATACACCTCCTTTTATTGCCATCAATTTCTAAAGTGAAGTTACCAGACATAGATGGGAATCATCTTCATTCGCCCTCTATTGGCATGGTTTCTTCCACCCACGTAGCCCTCTACTCTCCTTCCACTACAACATCTTAATGCTGCTTCATACACCATTAAATGATTCCCATGTTTGGAAGATAAAATGTTGCTAGAAATTTAATCGACCCTCTTCAAATATCCACCATTCTTTTGGTATTATGGAAAATATTAAAAAAATCATATTTGACAAAGTAATATATTTATACTTATTTTCCACGAAGATATTTCTTAATCGTCTAAATTGGAGATCATAAGTATAACTTTCACATGTTTATAGAATACAAAAGAAGCAAAAGTGTGGCTATATGATTTATTCACAACTTTCCAAAACCTTGAAAACTTACAAAAAATTGCAGAGATGTGCATTTCAATGTTCTTAAGGATTTTACCAAGTTTTTTGGCCTCAAACTTTATAGAACTTGAAATTTTAATCTTTTTCCAATTCAACAGTTTAAGTTGTTAAACCATCATTTTCCCAAAACCATCAACAACATTACCATCAAATTTAGAATACAGTTTAAATTCTACCTGTAAAATTGCTTTTCATGAAACCTTACCGAAATTTTGAAACAACAATGTTTTTTTGGGTGACACAAGATTATGCATTGACCCATATGCTCCTACATTAGACACATCGAGTAAGAGATTTGTGAACATGGGATCACAAAGGTGGAGTTGGGTGATAGAATCATTCTTTGAGACTGCAACAATCTCCAGCGAACTCCATCACTAACAGTTTGACCTTTGCCAAATAGCCCGACCTCCTCCACCAAGTACTCTTCCTCTACCTTCCATGCCATCCTCTGGCATGTCTTCACTACCAACTCTGCCCTTGCAATCTCCATGTTGCAATCATACCTCAATCTCATGAAGGTTCCACTTCATCTGCTGTAATCTCACTTTCACAACAAATTTTCTCTGTGCTTCACGCTCTCAACTCTTCGGGATTTCGCTCACCTACAATGATAATTTTGAGCTTCTCTCATGCTTCCACTATCTACAAGTTCTGTTAGAAGCTACCTCACATTCGGTGATATACCTGTGCCCCCAAAACCTCTTCTCACTTCCCTCTCCACCCACAGGTCCTAGTATGAAACGCCTCTCTCTCGACGCTCTATCTGCACACTTAGAAGCTCTGGATCTGATACCACTTGATGAAGAATAAACCTCACTCAACCCTCAAAATTTTAGATTACACAAACTTCATAAATGATTGACATAAATTTGACAATTACATGTGTCAAATTAAAAATTGATTTACATCTGCACAACTTTCAATCCAATTAAAAAATAATTTAAATTAATTTATTTATTCAGATTCATGAAAATAAATTACACATATTCAGACCATTTAATAACTGCTCTGTGATCCTCTTCCTGACACCTCTTCCTTATCTCTACGCTAGCTCTATTCTTCTTAACAACTCTTACCCAATCTCTGCGCATTACCTTATCTTTGAGTTCTCCAAATCTGCTCTTAACATATTTTCATTCAGATTAAATCACAATCTCTCATTCCTACTCTCATGCTCACTTGGATGCTATCTTTTGATTCTCCTCAAAATCTATTCAAAGCACCATTTTTACCTTTTTCTTGTGCACCTTCCTTAATTTCCCATCTATGGGTATATGCCACTCTTCTTCTTTTCTGGAAATCCCCTTAACTATTTAATTCCTCTCTTCCTTAAGGCATGAGCTAGGAAACATTATTTTTGTATTTATCTGGCGCACTCACTTTCCCACCGTGATCTTCCAAATTTTCTTTTGTCACCCCTTTCACAAGCAAAATTCCATCGACATCCCTTGTATTTCTAATAAATTGTGACCTCCATTTGAACTCCTAACCTGACATTGATATTATCCTCCTTTATTCCTTGATGTTGTGCCTTGCCTTCTTTAACTGCTGCTCATCTTCTCCAATCCCATCTTCATGGCACATTTTTCCTCTCTTTATTTGTTTTCACACTTCTTATTTTTATTGAATATGCAAACAAAATATATACGCCTCCTTTTATTGCCGTTTATTTCTGATGTGAAGTTATCAGACATTGATGGGAATTGTCTTCATTTTCCCCCAATCTGTCTACTCTAGCTGCGTAGGGATCTCCCTCTCTTGGTGTTATTTCTTCCACCCACGCAACCCTCTACTCTCCTTCCATCGTAACCTCTCAATGTTGCTTCATACACCATTAAATGATGCCCATTTTTGGAAGATAAAATGTTACTAGAAATTTAATCGACCCTCCTCAAATATCCACCATTCTTTTGGCATTCTGAAAAATATTAAACAAAATCATATTTCACAAAGCATTATATTTATACTTATTTTCCATAGAGACATTTCTTAATCATTCAAATTGGAGATCAAAAGTATATCTTTCACATGTTCACAAAATATAAAAGAAGCAAAAGTGTGGCTACATGATTTATTCACAACTTCTTTCCAAAAGCTTGAAAACTTACGAAAACTTGCAAAGATGTGCATTTCAATGTTCTTAAGGATTTTACCAACTTGTACAACCTCAAACCTCATAGAACTCAAAATTTTAATGTTTCACCAATTTTCTAGTTTAAGTCGTGAAACCATAGTTTTCCCAAAACTGTCAACAATTGGAATTAAAAACCTTTACCATCAAATTCAAAATATAGTTTAAATTCTACCTATAAAATTGCTTTTCATGAAACCTTACTAAAACTTGGAAACACCAATTTTTTTGGGTGATGCAGGATTGTGTGTGGACCCAGATGCTCCTGCATCAAACTATTGCATTAGTTCCATGTACCAATTGGAATGGTGTGAAATTAATAGTCCTCTTGTATGATGTGCGATAGGTCTAGAGTATCACAATTATTTTAATGTTCCAATCTAACCTATTTCCTTCACACATTTTTGTAAGTGTTGTCCTGATTATCTTATTCAAAGCCTCTTTTTCTCTATTTTCTCATGGGTGATTTGGGGTGCTCTTATTGTGTGTGATCATTAAGTTTTATAAAATTTCAATAATTACTTTATTAACAAAGTGCTTGCCTTGATCACTTACTATACTTAGTGGGCAGCCATATCTAGTAATTATGTTTTTTATATGGGAATCTTGCAGATTTTTTTACGATATAGTCCCTAGTGGGTTCTACCTTTTCCCATTTTGTTAAGTATTCAACTCTTTCGATGATGAATCTTGCCTTAGAGTGCTTGTTAGGTGGATTAATTGGTCCTATAAAATATATAGCCCTTTTTTCAAATGGGATTTGTGCTAAGACTGGTTTAAGTGGTACTCATCTCTTACGATAGGTTTCCCCACCCTTTGACATATATCACATTTTATAGTATATTCTTTGGCATCTCTATTTAGTATTGGCCACCATCATCTAGCTATTTTACCCTTTTTACCATTGTTTCACCGTAATTATGCCCCTTGCTATTCCGACATGGGATTCTTTTAGGATAGCTTCTCTTTCATGTTAAAACACAATCCTTCTTGTAATTTCATCTTTACCTAATGATGTAACTCTCTTTCTATCAATGTGTATGGTAGAAACTTTCACACAAGTGATTCTTTGGCCTACAATTAGATATTTTGTGGAAATTCACCTTTTGATAATAGTATAGCAATATCATAGAGTTTCTCTAGTACCATATTTAATCTAAATAGATGTGCACCAAGTGGATATTCTGGTTGGTCTACCGATTCCTCCCCTATCTTTATCCTTGATAAGTAGTCCAGTCCTTGATTGTGTTTTCCAAGTTTCACCATTATCTTAAAATTGAATTCTTGATTTATAGGATTAGCCATCGACATATTATCTCTTTTATGAAAAGCTTATTGAGTAAGTATTTTAATGGTTCATGGTCTTTGAAGAATGTAAATGGTGTTTGTGAGCTGAGAATCTGCAATTCTTAACAATAAACAAAACATACCAAATTAGCCATTGTTAGCAAATTGAAATAAACCACTCCCTATGAAATTGTTCATCAAACATAGAAAAGAAAAACATGAAGTAATGTATGCAACCTAAAATATGTAAATCTAATCAAAGTTAACCAAATCATCATCTCATAGGCAGATTGGTGCTACTTTGATGTGGAAAGTAGCCCTTTCCCAACCCCTTGATAAACTCTTGGATAATGGATGTGGATTCAAATGACTGAGATTGTGGATAATGCAAAATGCCTAAGATTGTGGATCATGAGCTTGCATAAACTTGTGTCCCAAAATGAGAAGAAAAGCCTCTTATTTATAGATGAGATTGAGAGGAGAGGAAAAATGGATGAATGTGGGACTAATCTTGAGCCAATGACAAGATGCCACTTGTCAAGATGTGAGAGGATGAAGGTTGAGCACATTTTGATCAATGTGCAAGTTTGAAATTTGAATTTGACGAAATGACATGTTTAGGGGGGATGAAAGATGAGTTAGATTCCAAGTTTGACTTGTGTAAGAGACATGTAAGAGCTCTTAAATGATTTGTTGGATGGACAAGTCATGTGGGAGGGAAAATTCAAATTGGGAGAATATTCCCTCAAAGATGCCATTTTGAATGAAAATGAGGAATTAATAAATCAATTAAATTGATTTATGTGCACAAGTTGCAAAATCTAGAGAAGAGAGGATTAAGATTAGCATTAATCATGATTTGATTAGTTTAAGTGAAGATTAGGTGATTTTAACTTTTGAATTAGATTTTAGGATTAAAATAAATCAAAATGAGAAGAAAATGATTTTAGATTTAATTGAATAAAGATTTGATTTATTTAATCAAAGAGGATGATGTTAGTGTTAAATTAAATAAAGATGAATTTATTTAATTTAAATGGATGACTTTAGAGATTAATTAAATAAAATTGATTTATTTAATTTAAGAAGGATGACTTAGGATTTAATTAAACAAAAGATGATTTATTTAATTAAAGATGGAAAATGATGATAAAGGGATGATTAAGAATGACATGGAATTACTGAATCCAGATTAGATGCATGATTTCAATTTTGCATGTCTACATTTTCCCCCTCTTTGAAGCAATGTACTTGCTACATTGGTTCAAAGAATAAACTTTCCAAGATCAAAATTCAAAAAATTTCTAATTTTTTTAGATGCCCTAAAGAAAATAAGTATATTGGTACATTGCCCCCTCAAGAGATTGAGCGAAAAGTTTGATTTGAAGGTCGATCTCACAACAGGGAGGTTCAAGATGGGTGTATGGATGGTCATGATGATGATGTCAATGACATGGTTTTAAGATGCTTAGAATAACCAATTTGTATTATCCTAAACAACTTAAATGATAATGTATTGCATTTGAGATGGATGATGTGATGATGCCTATATGATTATGCAATGGATGTTCTATGCAAATGTATGGTTTATGAGATGCTTAGATTAATAGATCTATATTATGATAATGATCAATATGATAGGATACGATGTGCAGTATGCTGATGGTTTGTGGATGTAGGATGGATGCACTAGCGATGATGATTAACTATCTTGGGATGATGTTAGCACGGAAAAGAAGAAATGAGATGATGACAAGAGGATTCAACAAGCTAACTTTATTAGAGATGATGATGATGATGATTTTCTTATCAAGAATTGGGACTTTAAAAGGGCTACTTACCTTATGTTTGATAACACACATAGGCATGATACATCAAGGTATAAAGAACCAGGATGCTGTTGCACCTAGTATGATGGAGTTTGACTTGACAAATAGATAGGAGTATTCTTGTTCACACTTGACATATGGAAACCTTGCTAGGATGCAACTAACAAAGCAAGTATTCACCAAGTTATATTACAAGAATTTCCAACAATCAAAACATACCAAAAGATAATGATCGATGCCCCATTCCTTTCTCTCTAAATTGCTTTGATTAGATATCATTGAGAGGTAATTGGAATGAGCACAATAAGATAAATCAAAAAGAAAAGATCAAGCACACAAACAAGTCAATGTTATTCATACCTCTATCCAAAGATATTTGTTTTGTTTAGGATAAGAACTAAAATGATAGACAATAGATAATGCCCATTGTAGGAAGGATACATCCTAGGACATGTTAGTGGGTGGTGGAAAGTTGATAGGTTGTTTAAAAGACTATTGATATAAAGTCGATTGAAATGTTTGTGAATGATCAAGAGTTTGATTTTGCATTTAAAATTTTGTTGTTTCAATTTTGATTTTGCATTTGAAGTTTTCTTTTGCTGATTGTTGTGGTTGTTTTTTGTTTGTATTGCCATAGGGTGAGTGTGATGATTTGTTTATTATGGATGAGATTATTGTGGGTGAAAGTGAAAAGGGACGGATGGATTTTTTCAAATATTTAGATTTTTTTGGAGTTTTGAAATGTTTTGAGGCTATTTTTTTGGTATTTTCAAGATGCTTTACAAATGTTTTGATTTTCAAAATTTCAAATGTTTTGGAGTTTTCTAAGATTTTATGAATGTTTTTGGATTTTGTGTCTTTTTCAAATGTTTTTGTTTTTGTGTCTTGGAGGCTGATCAAAGATTAACCTTTCCTATGTTTAAGCTTAGAGACAACATAGTTTAGATACCATGTTTTTGATGTTTTTCTGAATTTTTGACCTATTTTTGGATTTTGATATGATTTGGATGTTTTTGGATTTTCGCATGATTTTGAAAATTTGGATATGGATATGTATAATGATATTAGTGCTTTGTTTGGGATTTTGTTGAAAACCAAGCTAAGGTTGATTGATTGGATCGATGGATTGATGATGATAACATTGTTGAGGATACACAACAATGCAAGGATAGTGTTAAGCAACACAAGAATTAGGATGGATATCCCAAGGTGATGAGGGATTGATGATGATAACATTGTTGAGGATACACAACAATGCAAGGATAGTGTTAAGTAACAAAAGGATTGGGAAGGATATCCCGAGATGATGGATTGATTGGAATTGATTGATCAAGATTGATGAAGATTAGTTTGAAAAAAAAGTTGGTTTTGGATGATTTTATGTGATGTTGAAGCACACGTTAGATGCAACTGATATTGATTGTTTGGATTGATGTTCGATGAAAGATAAAGCTTGATAGAGAACATATTTTTGTCAAAATATGCCATGGGCTAGTGATTTGGATTCTTGCTCACAAGTACTTTGACCAATTTGATTTCATGTTTTCCAATATTTAGATCACCACATAAGTTGGAGGATATAGATCAAGATTTATTCTCAAAGCAAGATGTAAATATCCACCCCCAGTGTCTAGCAATGTATGGAATGCCACAGATGGATACCTTGATAGGTGTGTGGATAGATGGATATGGTAAGCATGCAGAGGATGCCAAGGATTATTTTGTGATAAGATAAGGTGTTTGAATGGAGGAATGCTCATTTGGATAGTGCTTCATGGCTCAGATAATGCTAGGTAGGATAGGATCACTGAAAATGACCCATGTCAAGATGTTTACCATAAGCAACTGTAAAGTGTACACCAAACTATGTCAAGATCAAGATAACTTGGAAGATGGATGTAGATGGATGAAATGGATTTATTATGGATGAGATTGATGGAATGTTGGATTTATTATGGATGGGATGAGATGTTTTCACTTGAATTGGTGTGCGTAGATGCTCGATTCTACACATGATGCCTGCTTGCTAGGTTTTCATCATGGTACCTACCCAAAGCGCCATCGTAGTGGTTTTCATTGGAGGAAATTTTTTTATTTGCTATTTTCAATCCTTTTTTGATTTTTTTTTGGATTTTCATACTTTTTGATTTTTCTAAAAGATTTTAAGCTCATGCTGAATCACTTTGTGGTGTTGATGTAGATGCGCCTATTATAATGTGCCATTGATATCCTACTTGAAGAAGTTTCTTTTCCAAGATACATGCACTTGGATACAAATTTTGAGATTCCTGATCTACTTTGTGTTGGACACTACGAATACTGAGAGGGGGGGTGAATCAGTGTTCAATAATATTTGACTTTCAAATTAGATCTGAAACTATCAACAATAATAATTGAACTTAAAGCAACATTCACAACATATAAACAAAGGGAAACATGCAATCACATTAATGAACACCATAACACCATAAATTTTTACATGGAAACCATGTTAGGGGAAAATCCATGGTGGAAATTAATCCACAATGTATACTCTGTTAAAAGTATAATAAAAGAGGGGAATGCACTTGCATTCAGGCGCACTGCCTAGAGCTCACTACTCAAGAGAGAAATGTTCACTTACTTACAAAGTATAATTGAAATTACAACAAAAAAATGAATTGAGAATATAGCATCTACAAATTCCTGGATTCAATTCCAATGAAGCTCATAGTCAGATTCTGGATCTTTTGACCAGTTCGCACTTCTGCTCTGCTCTACTCAACATACAAAACTTTTTCTACCCTCAAATAACTAATCTGTCCTTTTTTTCTTTCTCCTTGATACACATACACTTCTATATCTACCATAGCTACATCACCACATCACCTTCAAATTTATTTTCTGATCTCCTTTATATACCCGCTAATCAGGAATTCATTGTATGTCGGCTTCAAAACAAAATATAATATTCTTGCTTATGTTGGCTCAAATCATTAATTAGAGTTGATGTGTACCCACACAAGTCAGCTAGACTATAGTAGGGACCCAAAAAAAAGTTACAAACATAAGAAATAACTAAATACATACTCCACATACATCTGTGATATGCCATATAAAACATGTTGGCCAAAATGAGAGAATAAACCATGAACCATACTATTGAACTTCTTAACTCAAACTTTGAATAATGCAACACCAAAAAACTCAACAATAGGATAGTAAACATGCTAGGAAGGATTCCCTAGAGATCCAAACCACAAAATAATGATATAGTGAAGTGTTTATATTAGCTTACCAACCAGATGTTCTGCTCTTCATTCTTTCTTCTGGTAGATTACAAAATATTACTTCCCTTGTCGGTAGGAGCAATGCTAACACTGCAGACCATATTGCTAACTCTAGTTGCCATAAATGACAACACAAGTAGCCAAAAATGATCTCTCAAAGCCATATGCCAACAATCTCCCCCTTTGGCATTCATGGCAACACTTAGTGAAAAATTGACTAAGTGTCAATACCAAAAACTCAACAAAATCAAGACTACTGCTCCCCCTTTTGATGTCAAGGAATTTTTCACTGCATTCTCTTCCCCTTTGACATCAATGAAAAAGATTCTATTCCTTTTGATCTCCTTGTAATGTTTTACTATACTTCTCTTCTTATTCTTTCCCCTTTGCAAAATAGAGAGTTGGATCAACATTTGAGAAATTGCTACAAAAATTAGAAGATTATTTTATACTTAGCTTTAATTTCTGGAAGGAATTTCTTCCAAGAGTCCACCGCAATCCCAATGGCTATAATCAAGCTGTTATTCTTTGATGTCCTATTGATAATATAGACAAGGGATTCTGGAATGGTGATTGCTTCTTCCATCTTTTCTCCTGTCTTTAACACTTCGATCATTTGCTCTAGTCGTCCTTCAGTCAGGTCTTTTACTCTCTAGAAGATGTCCATGAGAGTATTTCTAGAAAAGTGAACCTTTGCACGCTCATCCTACAAATCATGAACCTTTTTCTTAACCTTTCCATCCTTATCCAAAAACATACTATAGTCCTATCCAATTCTAACAAGCTCTTTTTTAATTTCCTCCAATTTATCCTTGTACTTGCCAACCACATGAGGCCACCTTAGACAGTAATTGAAGACTTTATTGGCTAAATCAATGCACTATCTTAGCACATTCATTTTCTTCTTTAGCTTAGAAAGAGATAGCCTAAATTGCATCTTCAAATGGGAAATTATTTCCTCCTCTTTCCTATCCAGAGGCACAGATTCCATAGCCTCCTTAACACACTCAATCATTTCTTCTGGGAGAACATCTTGAAAATTCTCCAATTCAATATTTTTATCAGCAAAGTATCTTCCTAAAGTGTTCTCAATGAGATCTTGCTCATAAGATGGTCCATTCAACCATATGTTAGATATCTTTTATATCCCATCTTCATCCTGAATAATTTGTACTATCTTTGATTTGAGCAAAGTACCTTCTTCATCACTGTCTTAAGCTATTATTATTTTTGGTTCACCTAGTTTTGGTCGATCTCTAGGAGTATATTCATTAGAGTCTTCATCCACTACATCCACAACCAACTGTCCTTTCCCTTTGTCTTCAACTTTTGCTGAATGGGTGTCAGAGGAGTAACACCAGCCAAATCTCTTCCTCTCTTCTACTTTTCCTCTATCTTTCCAGAGGATGATCCAACTTCAGTTATTTTTACCAAAAGAGGGATAACACTTACACAAAAATTTTCCAACACCTTTCTAAAGAAATTTTCATAAACTCGTTCCCCATTTTCAAAAGAGTTGTAATGCTCAAATATTTTCTTACAGACTGGTATATTTTCTTTCCACACCACATTGTCATTCAAAGGTAAACAATTTAGAAAATACATCATAATGCATATTGCAAGGGTGCCAAACCTGGAGTAGTCAATATCCTTCGTTAATTGTACATTTTCCATCAATTGATCTTTCATCAGACTACATAGGTCAAAGTCTTCATTTTCAATTATCATTTTATGAGCGATATATATATAGCTTCTGCCGAGGTTGATCCTTCTCAGTTTTTGAAGAAGATATTATATGAGATTCCATGTGCAACATACCTTGTCAACAAATCTTTAATCGATGCAATTATCAGAGACCTCTGATCTCCCCTTATTCTGTTTAGGGCTTCAACCTCAACATTTCAAATCGATTTCTTCTTCGAAATGTTACCAACATTGCACAGACCTGTTAGTTTCTTGATTACATCTTCAGAGATTCGATAGGGTTTATCCAGAGTAAGGATATCTTCATCCAATCTGTTCAAGATAAACCAAATCACTTCCGCATTGACGAAATGAGGGAATTCATTCTAGATATATCCAAATTCTTATGCTTTGATCCTTCAAGCTTCCTTAATTTGGCAGGAGACAACATATTTCTTTCATCCCTAACTTTTTGATTGCTATCCTCATCTAGAGTTACTATTGCTTTGGTTGTTTCATTTTTTGTGCCAAGTAGGGTTATACCAATCACCAAATAGGTATGAAATTAATAAGAAATAGAAATACCTAAAGAATTTTCTGCTAGATTGACCTTTCGAACCTTTGGAATTTTGATGAAAGTGCTCTCCAACTATTCTCTTTCAATGCACAATGATGAATTAGGGTTTCAAATTCCCTTTTATAACTTCAAATACTTAACTTCCTTCCACATTAAATGCATTTCCATAGAAGTTCCGATTACCCTGCAAACTTAGACAACAAACAAAAAATTTGACTGTGGATCTATACCATTTCATCCAACTCAATAGATGATTACTAATACTTTCAATAGTGAATAACACAAAAACTGACGACATCCTATAATTCAGTGTCAACTATATCATAGGGGGACAAGATATTTTCATGAGAAACTCCCCCTAGGCCATTTTCCTAAAGTCAATTTCCGAAAGAGTTACTAGAGGGAGCTTCCAGTACAACCTTGTTTCCTTCATCAGATTCACTTTTCTTTACCCATGTTTTCTTCATCTGATATCTTATCTCTTGCACAAATGCTTTTTCTTTTCCTTTTTTGTTTTTATGTGAATTTATTTCTTGATAAACCAGACCTCTTTTGTTCATGGTTCTATTCCTACAAAATCTTGCAATGTGCCCAAAATTGTTACAATTGTAGCATACTAGATTTTTAAGTCTATACCATCCATTCCACTAATTTCCTCCGGACTTGCATTGATTAGCAACATGTCCAAATCTTCCACATGTATAGCATTTAATGTTACTTGCATTGACAGACACAATTCTACATTCTAATGCCTTACGACCAAACCTTTTACATTTAAAACATTGACCAAAAAATGATGGAGTACTAGGGTTTATCTTTCTTCTACACTGAGAAGCCATATGTCCAAATTTATTGCAAGCAAAGCAATATCCATTAATTTTTTGAGAATTGGGTTGCCTTACTAGATGTCTTCTACCATTGTTCTTCTTTTCAAGGTTCTTTTGTTCAGATTCAGAACTTTCACCCTTCTCATATCCAAGACTTCGCTTTTCATTTGTATGCTTTTGTCCTTTGGTTATCTCATCAAGCCTAGCAGAGCTTATCCTGAATTTCTCCTTGAATTCATTTGCAGTAGCAAGCTCATTTATGAGGATAACTACCTATCTCTCAATCTATTGTTCATTGTTTTTGGATTGTTGTAGTTTAATTTCCAATTGAATGAATCCACTATTAATTCTATTGCACTCTTCAGATTTTTCTTTTAGGGATTGGGCCAGATTATCCTCATTCTTCTTTCTTTCTTCAATCTCTTTGGTAAACTTGATCACCACAAATTCCATTTCAAGCTTTAGAGTTGTATTGTCCTTAGCAAGCTTTTCAAATTCTTCTATTATTTCCCTTAGGGTTTGATTCAAATGGGAATCATCCGGACCTTTGCTTTCTTTTTGCTTCGATTGATCACATAGTTCCTTCCTCTTTTCCCTTGACTCATTAATCTTATCCTTCGGTGATTGAATGATTTTTTTGGCAGCCAAAATATTTTCTTTTAGTTCCATGACCTTTGCTTTGGACTGATCAAGATCATCAAGTGCCACCATAAGCTATTGTTGAAGACCACCAACATCCATTTTAATTCAAGATCCACCTCAATCTATTAAACTCCAGAAGAGGAACCTGCTCTGATACCAATTGTTGGAAACTAGGAACACTAGGGGGGTGAATCAGTGTTCAATAATATTTGACTTTCAAATCAGATCTGAAACTATCAACAATAATAATTGAACTTAAAGAAGCATTCACAACATATAAATAGAGGGAAACATGCAATCACATTAATGAAAACCATAACACCAATTTTTTTTATGTGGAAACCCTATTAGGGGAAAAACCACGATGGAGATTAATCCATAATGTATACTCTGTTAAAGTATGCTAAAAGAGGGGAATGCACTTGCATTCAGGCGCACTTCCTAGAGCTCACTGCTCAAGAAAGGATCACTGCCTTACAAAGTATAATTGAAATTACAACAAAAAATTGAACTAAGAATACAACATCTACAAATTCTTGGATTTAGTTCCAATGAAGCTCATAATCAGATTCTGGATCTTTTGACCAGTTCGCACTTCTGCTCTGCTTAGCTCAACATACAATTTTTTTCTACCCTCAAATAACTAATTTGTCCTTTTTTCTTTCTCCTTGATACACATACACTTCTATCTCTACCATAGCTACATCACCACAACACCTTCAAATTGATATTCTGATCTCCTTTATATACCCACTAATCAAGAATTCATTATATGTCGGCTTCACAACAAAATATAATATTCTTGCTTATGTCATCTCAAATCATTAATTAGAGTTGATGTGTACCCACACAAGTCAGCTAGACTATAGTAGGGACCCAAAAAAAAGTTCCAAACATTAGAAATAACTAAAAACATACTCCACATACATCCGTGATATGCCATTTAAAACATGTCGGCCAAAATGAGAGAATAAACCATGAAACATACTACCAAACTTCTTAACTCAAAATTTGACTAATTCCACACCAAAAAACTCACTAGTAGGATAGTACACATGCTAGGAAGGCTTCCCTAGAGATTCACACCACAAAATAATGATTCGGTGAAGTGATCATATCAGCTTACCAACCGGATGTTCTGCTCTTCATTCTTTTTGCTGATAGATTACAAAATCTTACTTCCCTAGCCGGTAGGAGCAATGCTAACATTGTGGAACATACTGCTAACTCAAGTTTCCATAAATGAAAACACAAGTAGCCAAAAATGATCTCTCAAATCCATATGCCAACACTTTTTTGATACTGGAGTTAACTTTGTCTTTATGCGCACATCACGATAGAGTGCCTTCTGAATCCTTGTGATGAAGGGTGGTTGCCAATACATGGTCATTGTGAGAATTGGATATCATGCGTGGAAGTGTGGATGGAGTGTGTTTAGCAATAAAAGATGGATTGGTTGATAGTTTGGAACCTTTGACTCTCCAAACTTGGGAAGATGCACAATGATGGGTGGATATAGAAGTGTGTATGGAATTAGGACCAACTGCTTGATATACCTTGTATGTTGCTTGAGAAGACTTATTTTGCTTTTGTGGACATCTTTGATGGATACATTTCCATTTTTTATTTTTTCCCATAGTTTCTTTGACTGATGGAGTTTGATAAGGATAATCTTTCTTTGTATTCTTTGGTATCTATGTGTACTTGATTTGTCCATTATGCTTCTCAGCTTCTTTTGCTTTGATGATGCTCTTCTTGCCTTGATTCACATATTTCTTTTGATATTGGTCCCAATTTGTGGATGGGGTGATGGGTGGATGAAGATTCATGACATTGATGGTTGTAGTATTGGCATCAGTTTTGTCATAAGGATTCTTTGTGCTCCCTATGTTGACGTTTGCTTGAGACATAGTTGCCCCCACTATGGTGGTAGTAGCACCTTTGTTCCTTGATTTTGATTATTTTGAGATGTATTGCTTAGTAAGAATTCTATGATAAATGACCATTGCAAATGATGTTATTTCAATTTGTTACTCTGCTGACTCTAGAATATCCTGTTCTGTCTGACCTATTTTCTTGAGTGGATAATGTGTGATGTCCTCATTCTGAATTTGGGATATATCTGATCCTGATGTTGACAACTCAGTTTTACTATAGGAATCAATAACCTACTCTTTTTGTGTAATAATATCAGGAGTAAAGGAATCATGTTCTGAATGAAGATCATCTACGTGTCCATCCAAAGAAAGCATCTCATGGGTAGATGGAGGAGTATGTGCTATTTGGATATGATCATCATTTGCAACATCTTGTATAGATAGGAGAGTTTCCATTAGATCATTGTAGTATCTTGGAGATACAAATTCTTGACCTTGAATGATTTTATAATTGCTTTTGACATGCTTTGGATCAAGTTCTTGACATGGTTCAGTTTCAAAGGATGGATTGCTTACAAAGGGTTCTTGGATATCTTCATTAGGCATGGGAAGTGGCTCAATATCCTCTTGATCTTTGAGTGAACTTGGATCAAATGTTGAGTTGAAGATTCCTTCAATATTTTCAACCATGAGGTCAAAGGATGTCTTGATATGTCTTGGAAAGGGCCATTGCTAGACTTTGGTGAAAGATGTTGATCATGCTTTGGGATAAATTCTTGAGATATGTCCTCTAACTCATTAGGTGATGTAGAGACATTTTCAACATGATTAATGGTAGATGGATCAAGAAGTGGCTTTTGATGTATGTTGAGTTGATCATTGGATGAGGTGGAAACATCTTCAAGGTGCTCATTGATGGATATATCTTGATCATTGTTTTCAACAATTGTGGCAAATAGATTGTCACTACTATCACTAGTGGTTGAATCCTCATCATTGTCCCCAATAGTTACTATTTTTTTATCAATAAGATCTTGGATGAGATTTTTGAGTCAAATACAACTTGATGTTGCGTTTCCCTTTACTTTTTGAAAATCACAAAGGTGCTTCTTGTTATACCCTAGTGGCTTAACTAGGGGTTCTTGATAGTTCTTATAGACAAGGATTTTGATGAGATTTTCTTGTACCAATTGTTGCATGAGTTATTCAATTGGTCTCCCAAGTGGTGTATATTTTTGTTTGTTACCTTGTGAGATTTTCAATTTAAATTCCCTTTGTGATGATTGATTTTGGAGATGTGGTGATTGATCTTAGTGAAATGAAGCAATCTGATCTAGCAGAATTTGATCTTGATTTTGATCTTGACACCCTTGATATAGCTGATTTGGATTTTTTTCAAACAGATTTGGAACATACACTTGTGGTGTTTGTAAGGGATCATGAACAAATTGATTTTGGACAATGTCCTAATTTGGGATGATGTTCAGATTTGGCATTATAGGTTGAAATTGAACATTGTTGTGGTTGGAAATCACATTGCTTTGATTTATGTAACTTTGATTTTGCACGATGTTACCTTGGCTTGGATCAATACATGGAGTCATTAACATCTTGTTTGAACTTTGAACAACATTTGTACGATTCACAAAAATATCTATCCCAAATTTTACCAAGTGTGGATTTGAAATGTTCATGCTTGGTAAACTTGTACTTGGTATATTCACATTTGGCATGTATGGATTTGGTGGGATGATGTTTTGTTGAAGACTCATGCATTGAGTGTTTGGTTGATAGATTTGTAAGCTTAGACTTTGATTTAAATATACCATAGGGAAAGGTGTTCCAAAATTTGGATTGGGAATACTCACATTTTTTTGTACCATTGAGGTTAGTAGGAGATAATGATCCCATGTATAGATTGTATAAATGTGTGTTTTGATAATCAATTGGTTTTGTAAGGTTTTGATAGTTTGGTTGACTTAGATAACTCATGATGTATGGAAAAAGTTTATATTCCATGTTCCTCTTGTGTTTTTACCTTTTCCTCTAAGGAATTTAGGACCAATGATGAGATGAAGGATGAAAGGGGTGAATGATATGGGTGTTGAACTTTTTAGGAACCTTGGAGGGATACTAGACTTTAGGACTTTAGGATTTTTGATTTTTGATTTGATTTGGATTTGGATAATGAAAAAATAGACCCCAAGATGTTGGATGTTATATATGGGATAAACTTGCTCATAAGATGATAATTTGACTAAGTGTATGGAGAAGGACACATCTACACACACCTAGCCAAACAAGATGACTTGATTTTTTGATTCAAAAGGATTTTCCAATAATTCTAGCATGAAGGATTTTTCCAAGGTTCTAAAAGTTGTTTGTGGGATGGATGATGTTTTGGTTTGATCCTAAATGAACCTAACAGGGACCTTGTTTACAAGACCAAGATAGTGAAGAACATGCTTTTCTCTAAGAGTAGTTCAAAACCAAAAGACCAATGTTTGTATAAAACCATATGCCCAAAAGATTCCAAGCACATGTGTGGGGTCCAATTGTTTCTTAACTTTGATTAATTATTTCTTTTTACCACAAACACACTCTTGATTAGCTTTTGAAACTAGATGTCCAATGTCCTAATTCTCTTTCATCCCACAAAGTCCATTATGTGGAAATCTAGAAAATTGAGGAAAAAATTTCCTAATGTTGACCTTAGTAGGAGAAAATTGAGATGAAATCCAAATGCTTAGAAGCCTCTAAGGATGAGAATCCCAAGGGCAAGCAATAGTATGTGAATTCATTCAAGGATATTTTCTTCTCCTAAAGGGTTTGAGATTTGATGCTCATGTTAAATGTTTGTTTTCCAATGTTTTGAATCAAGCAATGTGTTTTTATTTCAAGAAAAATCACAACCCTATGGATATTTGAGATAGTATTTGTTGAGTCCCCACTTGGACAAGTCCAAATATGCCTACTTTTAATGAATAGTTAGATGCTTGACCACGCAGGATCCCCCTTACAGTGCACTCACTTCTCAGGTCAGCCAAGCATCAGTACCCATGAATCTCCCATGGAATACTTTCCATTTCTACTAAAAGCCATAAAAGTGTGGGGCGGCTTCAGAATGACCGTTCTTGCACCAAAAAATAGATAAGGATTTTGGCCTTTCTAGACAAGGGGTTTTAATGCGGGCATTCCATTTGTGGGGGATCATCCATGCGGTGAGAGACCATTGTTTCACTTCTCATCGGAACAATCCTCATGATACTTGTGTTTCTATAAGTATCCACACTTATATCCTAGGTGGAAGTCGCTTGGCTTTAGCGTGTTCCTGGTTGGGTCGTTCCCTTGGGTGATTACTTTTTCCCACAAGGTAGGCCCTCTAAAGATTAAAAAAACCAAGCAAGCACATCTGTAGTTCGATCAATCTTCATTGAGAAACAAAGAGAGAACACATGCGATATGTTTCACTCACACTTGCAAGATTTGTCAATTTTAAACCCAAATCAAAATGTGGAGGCAATCACTTATGCAACTTAATATCGCCAAAATCCTTTTGATTCTCAAGATCATTGTGAGGCATGAGAGAAGCACATACGTCTTTTGGTGATATTATTTTGGGTAAGTGATAACAAAAATGAAGATGCACATGTTCATTTTAATTTCCAAAATCAAAATTGGATTCTTTTTAAGCACCAAAATTGAAGTGTGAGAGTTGTTTGTCAAATTTAAGACCAAATCGAAAAGCTAGTGAGTTTCTAAGTTCAATTTTAGCCCAACTTTGAAAAAAAATCAATGATCTGATTGGCCTAAAACATAAAAAAAAGTGGGAAATGGACGCTCTAAGCATTTAAAAATGCTTTGTCAATTTCAAGTTTAATGCTCAATTTTTCTTCAACTTTGATCTATTTGTGTTCTTTGATTCCAATGTGAGAACAAAACCACTGTTGTTTCCTGATGCCAACCTACAAACATTCAAAACAATCACAAATAAGATTTATGTATTCATTGCAAAACTATAAGAGTATGCACAAGGCATGCCAACTATTGCACTCAACAAATTTTTAAAGCAACTTGTTTATGACAGTTATTTTGGAAGTTCTTTTCTAAGAATGGAATATTTCACTAGTATGTCTAAAATCTTAGCAAATTTTTACATAAGGCTACCTAACCTTATCAAATTTTCAAATGATCTGTAAATTTATAGTACATGAGTTAGCTGAGCTTGATCAACATTAAGTAAGTTTGTTATTTCTTTACACATGCAAGCTACATAGACTGTGATTATTGTGTCACTGCAGGTAGTTTAGATTACTTTCTAAATTTTAAAGAAACCAACAACAATTACTAACTACAACTACAACAAAAATAATTTTTTAAAAATTCCTTAATTGATATGAAACAAATAAAGCATGTTAGCTGCCCAAGTTAGTGCCTTTTCCTCAAATCGGGTGGCTTTTAATGTGTTATATCTGCATTTAGTGATTTGAAATCTGCCAACAATAAAGCCGCCTATCAAATCATCTCAGTTTGTTTACCCAAGTTAGTTCCTGAGAAAAGAAAAAAGTCACACCTTCTACTATGGAAGTAGATTCAAATATCAACCATTTGAAAATAACAAGACTATTTAGTGGATTTCGTGG
>VDFB02365053.1:0-14778 GCA_007258455.2 Sequoia sempervirens
TAGACATCATCATGACATTGATGGTGTACACAACTCTCTTATTTATAAGAATAGCTTTTAGTACTCTTCAAAAAAAAGTTAAAAATGAATCCAATTGTAAATAAATAAAAGAAATGAATACTTTTCACTAACATATTAATTGTACACAATACTTTTAAAAAGAATCAAATTATTTATATTTCTTATATAATTTTTAACAATATACATAACTCTTTTATTTACCAAAACAACTTTTACCATTTAAAAAAAACTCAAAACAATAAATTCTAACATAAATCTTTTAGTCTTAAATAATAATCTTCATGCAACATGCTAAACACACATGATTTTTATATTATTTTATTTTTCTTAAAAAGAATAATTCTTTTCAATAAACTGAAGTAAATTCAACCAATTACCTACAGCGGTAAGACACAAACAAAACATCAAACGACATCCGCTTGCAAGAAATTAAGTCAAAATTTACATAAACTTATGTGGGTTTTTACTGGATTTTTTAAATTGATTTAGTGGTTGTGCATTTTAATATCATATTAATATGTTTTTTTGAGATATTATAATATATTTTATTTTTAAAAAGATTTATAGTATTATATTATGTTTTGTTGGTATATCTATATTCTATTATGTAATTTATTATTACTTTTTAATCTAATGAATTCATTTCATTCGGTTATTATTGATAATGGTCAATATTAAATTTTTTAAAGTCACATTAAGAGTACTATTCTATTCAAAATAATGATTTTTTTTTTTTTTTTGGAAACAACTAGACTACATAGATGGTGGCATCTTTGTCTTAATATAGCAGATTACAATAGTATGAGGTAGCACTCATCTAAACCAAAAAGTCATCCTTTCACTAAGCAACCACGTGTAGGGGCAATCCTTTTCTCAAAGGCACCTAGTACCAAACTTGGTCCAACACACCTCCCATAGATTGAATCTTGGTAGATGATCTTTTAAGTATACAACTGTACTCAAAACCATTCTTGTCCACTAATTTGAAAGCCTCTCAAATCTCTATAGCTGGAATAAAGACCCTACTTGAAATTGTGGGTCCCATTTTTACTTGGTATTGATCTATACGGAAATCAATAAATGAACAATGACCAAAGTTAATTTGGACAAAATAAGTAGTATCATACAAATTATTTTTACAAAGATGACAAAGGCAACAAGCTATTCACAATTACTATAAGACATCATCATGACATTGATGGAGTACACAACTCTCTTATTTATAAGAATAGCTTTTAGTATTCTTCAAGGAAAAGTTAAAAATAAATTCAATTGTAAATAAATAAAAGAAATGAATACTTTTCACCAACAAATTAATTGTACACAATACTTTTAAAAAGAAACAAATTATTCATATTTCTTATACAATTTTTAACAATAAACATAACTCTTTTATTTACCAAAACAACTTTTATCATTTAAAAAAAAACTCAAAACAATAAATTCTAACATAAATCTTTTTAATCTTAAATAATAATCTTCATCCAACCTGCTAAACACACATATTTTTTATATTATATTATTTTTCTTAAAAAGAATAATTTTTTTCAATAAACTAAAGTAAATTCATATCTAGATTTGAAAAACCAATTACCTACTGCGGGTAAACGACATCTGCATGCAAGAAATCAAGTCAAAATTTGCGGCTTCCCGTAATTCAAATATGACGAAATTCTTTTTAATAAAATTGCGGGCCTACTTATGAATCACCCGCTCCTTGTCTATTACAAAAAATAATATATATTTTTAAAAATGGGTTGAATGGGATGGTGCCTTAAGGTTGTGCGTATGGGTCAACTTTAGCAGGTTTTAAAACAAGTTATTTGAAAGATTAACTGATTAAAATGTTATATTTTAAAATAATTAAGTATTTAATGTTTAAAGGTTAAAATTAAGTGGTAGAATATGATCACTAGGTATGAAGTTCTAATATATGGTAAAATCATATAATTTATAATGGGTTTTAAATCTATTAGTATTGTTGGTTTTGTTTTACTCTTTATATTGATGATTATTTGAGTCTTTTTTGACGAGGTGAAATAACTAAAATATGGTATAGATAATTATCTCGTCCTATTAGCAAAACTCAACCATATTGTTGAACTAACTTGGGAAAATGATGAAAACTAAGTGGAGGAGACCATTGTATATGGCTATCAGATTTCGAGCAAGATTTGTTATGACCCTACCTTTAGTTGGGCTACACATAGAACTTCACTATAAGGCAGTGAGGTAGGTGAAACATAAACAATTGTGCAAGGCATGTTGCCCTTGCAGACACTTGAAACGTGATCAAAATTAAGTGGTAGAATATGATCACTAGGTATGAAGTTCTAATATATGGTAAAATCATATCATTTATAATGGGTTTTTAATCTATTAGTATTGTTGGTTTTGTTTTGCTCTTCATATTGATGATTATTTGAGTCTTTTTTGACGAGGTGAAATAACTAACATATGGTATAGATAATTATCTTGTCCCATTAGCAAAACTCAACCATATTGTTGAACTAACTTGGGAAAATGATGAAAACTAAGTGGAGGAGACCATTGTATACGACTATCAGATTTCGAGCAAGATTTGTTATGACCCTACCTTTAGTTGGCTTACACATAGAACTTCACTATAAGGCAGTGAGGTAGGTGAAACATAAACAACTGTGCAAGGCATGTTGCCTTTGCAGACACTTGAAATGTGACCTGAACCTAACCACACTTGACTTTACCTATCCTAGTATTTAATTAAATAAATATTTATTATTTATTTAATTAACTTAACCTTTTTCCCTCATCCTAATATTTAATTAAATAAATAATAATTATTTATTTAATTAATTCTCAATTAATTAATTAATTTAGGCTAATTGATTCCCATTACCTTTTCCTCCATTATTTAATGTCACCCCACCATCAAACCTTGTCCACTCAATCCTAGCCCTTGAATCCATCTACATGGATCAAAATATAAACTCGTCACTATGTGACAAGTGTCCTATCCTACCTTCCTACCCCTTGCTCTCACATGTGTGAGAATATATCTCACACATGTGAAACCACCCTACCCTTTACACATGTCATAGACATGTCATTTTCTCTTACACATGTCATAGACATGTAACTTTCCTAAGGCACCCTACCTCATAGACATGTCTTTTTCATGGTATTCCCTATGTGTGATCACACATGTGTAAGTACACCTCCTTTCCTCTTGTGACACTTGTCACAAGGCTAAGCCTCCATCATCTCACTCAATCTCAACCGTCCATCTCATAGGAAGATCTTGATCCTCTATTTCATCCATCAAAATCTATAAATTGAGGCATTTTCTCTCATTTTAATCAATCTACCTCTATCATACTCTTATGTTGCAAAAATCATGAGCAACCACATTTCATCAAGAGAAAATCTACAAGGTTAAGGGTGCAAACTTGAGCTCAATCCATGGAGTTGAAGATGATGAAGGTATAATCATATTTTGTGTTCATTTTCTTTATGTTTCATTTGATTATTTTTTCTAATCATCTTCCACATCTTCATTTTGGCACGTTCAGTGGGACACCTCATCCCTTTTCTAACATTTTGTGAAGTTTTTGTGAATTTTGGTGAAGCAAGTGTCATTTTTTAGGATCAAACTATGAAGTGGTGCCTCTGTTACACAAAAGTGCAACTCTATGCATAAAGTTGTGCCTCTATAGTTGCCTCACAGAGCTGCACCTATGAAGTGGCGCCTTGGTCGCAAAACTGCGCCTTTATTTTTCTAACAATTTTTTATTGTTTTGACTTAGATTTAGGGTTTGTTTAACTTTTGAGGTCTTGTTTAGCAAGGTATCATCATTCTAACATTTTATTTTTGTAGGTGGAATCATCATTTGCTTGTTTAAATTAGGGATTTTAGGGTTTTACTTCATCTTGAGATATTTTGAGCATATAATTTGACATATTTTGGTAAGATCTTCATGTTTTGAAGTATTTTGCAAGCTCATCTAGTTGTTTCCTTAGTTGGGTTGGTGAAAAACTTCATTTTTTCTAATTCTCGGAAGCTAGTTTTGGGTCTTGCATGTGAAATTGTGCCTTTGTTTCACAGAGTGGTGCCTTTGTTACATAGAAGCGGAGTTCTATGCATAAAGATGTGCCTCTATTTTAGATTGCATCTTTAAGGGTTTCTTGAGTTATTTTCTTCATCTAAGCTTCATTTTTGAGTTAATAAATGCATGGTGTAGTTGTTTCCTTAGTTGGGTTGGTGAAAAGCTTCATTTTTTAATTCCCAAAAGCCATTTTTGGATCCAATATGTGAAATTGCACCTCTTTTTTACAAAGTGGCACCTTTTCTACATAGAAGCGCAACTTTGTGCATAATGTTTGTGAATCATATCTTTTTGCATATAAAAAAAAAATTCCTTTAGGGGCTTCACCCCCGAACCCTTATCAGCAGGGGATCATGTCTGTCCCCCTACACCCCCTATCATTGGGCTGATTGTACTAAGCCCCATTACAAAAAAGGGGTTCCAAAATTTTATTGTTATCTTCATACTAACAATCATTTTCTTTGATCATTTTATCATCTAATCCCTTGTGGTGCAGTTGTTTAATGCTTGTCAAAGGAAAAAATCATCAAACTACTATCATATTTCTTACAAATTTGGTTGTCCAAGGCTCTTTCTTTTCCACTAATCTAGGAACATTCTATTTTATTAAGGTTAATGAACATTATTTGATGTGTCTTTGAGTAAGTGGTGTGTATGCTCTCCTCTCACACCTAGTGTGATCCTCACGATCAAAAAAATCACTTACTCTTTTCTTTTCTTTTCATTGTCATCCCAAGGGACCCAACATGCGTATGCTCTCCTCTTGGGGTATGCGCACCAAGTTGTGACACAAAAATGGCTCTTAAGATGACACTTTTTTCTAAAATTGATAAATTTTGATGTTCATGAGAACATGAAGATAGTTACACTCAAAATTTGAAGATGCAACAAGAACAAGAGTTATAGTGCTCAGAATCTACTTCCTAAGCGACTATTTTTTTTTGAAAATAGTGAAGATTAAAGGGGTTTGAAAAGGGGCAACCAAAAGTGGTCATGCTTTTATCAAAAAAATATAGCATCATTGTGGTCTCCCTAAAAAGTTAATGTTTTTAAAATTTTGAATCCACTCTGGTGAAATTTAGCTAACACCCATGTGGTTATCTTGATTTTTTTAGCTATTTTTAATGAATATATAATATTTTACTAATTTTTGAGGTGGAAACACATGGAAAGCTAAAAATTTGGGTGTAAACCACAATTTTTGAAACTAACCAAAAATCATTTTTTTTCATTTTGTGTAGAATGTAGTCTAGTTTATATAAAAATGTAATTTGTTCAAAATTTCATAAATGGTAAAATCTATACAAAATTAACATGTTGGTTTGACTAAAAATGGAAACACTAACAAAGAGAGTTTATGGATAAAGACGTAACGTAATCAAAGCGTTAAAATTATGGTTATAGAGTAGAGGGGCTTGAACATCATCATGGTTCTCGGCACCACATTGAAGATATTACTAAACTTGATGGATGCTGCAAACAAAATGGCTGAGTTTTTTTGCTTTCACAATCCGTCATTGGTAAATGGTTTTGACGCAGGGTTGGATTTCCACGGGAAAAATCAACCATACCCAGTTCAATCATTACAAAAGAATCCAATTTGGCGGTACCAAAATTTGGATTTGTATTGAACATTTGGCTATTCAAAATTGATTTCATTTGTGAAAGGAAAAGCCACGACTTCCTCTCTTTGTTAGGGTTTCTTCCATTGATTAAGTTCAAGTTCCTTCCTGGGTCTCCTTCCTTCCTCCCCATCCATCCAGCCGCCTCCTCTCTTCCTTCCTCTCCTTCATTGTTCCTCATCCATGTCTCCTTTCTTCAGTCCTTCCTGCCCTCCTCCCTCCACCTCCTCAGGTCCTCCTCCTCCTTGTCCTCATTCCCCCATTCCTCTCCACCCCCCCCTCCACCTCCTCCCCTCCATTCCTTTCCATTCCTTCCCCTCCCCCTTCCTCCCTCTCCCTCCCTACCTCTCTCTTCTTCTCTCTCCCTCTATTATTGTTTCTTTCCTATCTCTCTCCTTTCTCTTGATCACTACCTCTCCCTCCCACCCTCTCTCGTTCTCCATCTCCAGGTCTCTCCCTCCTTCCCTCTTTACCTCTCTACCTCTCCCTCCTTGTCTCATTACCCACTGTAGTGTAGGGAAAAGTATCCCTTTTTAACACTTAATTTGGGAATTAATATTAAACAAAATGAATTAAATTATGCCTTAATTTATTGTTGTAATATGTATTTTACATATTCACATTAAGTTTAGGGCCTTTCAAATAGAAGACTTAATTGTGCCTTATTTGTGGTGTTGCAAAGTGTACCTTTACACTTTCACACTTATCTAGGGATTTATTAATTAATTGAGGTTAATTTTCCTTAATTGTCCCCTTTAATTCAAATCCAAGCCTAATTAATTGCATTTTCCAAAGAGGAAAACCTGACATTCACAAATTCCATAACATAACACTTCTCATTGAGCAATGTTTGTGCTAGGTAAGTGACCTAGGACCCATTCCCATAACAAAATATAAGGTCATTTCACCTAGAAATTTTGATCTAAGATTTTCAATCAAGCTAAGAGTATTCAAATGAGAATTTTCAAGGCATTCAAGAGCATATTTAGTGAAGAGTTATTGGAGAAATCAATATCCCATTATCATGTTGAAGTCTTCTTGCATCATGCATGTTATCTGAGCTAATGTGTTGATGTACTGTTCAAGATCCATTCAAGCATTCAAGGAATTATTTCAAATCAAGTTTCAAGATCAAGATCCACATTCATTGAATAAATTTCCTGCTAATTGCAAATGTACATTCCAAGGTTCATACAAGGGTTTGGTGAGTTGTGACATTACTTTGTTCATTCACCATTCCTTCATGTTTCATTGTTTCATTACAAGAATTAATTATCAAAATGAGATTTGACCAAGGCAAACCCCCATTCACCAACAACAAAACATTTTTCTCTCTTGATTTGTGTTTACAGATTTTAGGTGGAATATCTTTTGAAGAGAAAAATTGTAGAGTTGTCAAAGTTGCATTTGTTGTCATCATTCTTGCAATTTCATAGAAACTCACCTACAAGATTTATTTTCGGTTGTACGACTATGAAAATCGGGGATCTAGGAGTGTAGAAACAGAAGAAGAGAAACCATAAACCATTTTTGTAGAGCCCCAGCCAAGACTCATTCATCTTAGGGTGAATGAGTCCTTAGTTAGCTTTGAAAAAGCACTTTTGGTGACTAGTACACATCATTTTCCCTCTCTTAGATCTACATTTTGATTTCTAGTTCCATTAGTTTTGAGCTTAATCTTCCAAATTCAAGTTTTAGGTTGCATTTTGGAGTTAGTTTGCTATTTTTAATCTCTCCCCAAAGTGTTGTTGAATCAAGACCCCCCATCTTTGCAGAAAGGAAATTTGCAGATTCACACTTTGACTTGACTCAACTTTGTTTAATTTTGGTGAATCCAACTTTTGATCTTGCATTTTTATTATTATTTTGGAGTCCATTTTCACCCTAGATTTAGATCTCACAATAATTTGCATTGCGTTGCATTAAATTGAATCTCATTTAGGGATGTTTAGCTTGCATTAACTTTTCATTTCATTTAGGGGTTTTAGGATGCATCTTTGCATTCTTTAAATCTGAAAAATACAAAAAAAATAGTCATTTTACAAATCATTTACATAGCATTACATCATCATTCGCTTGTATTTGAAAATTGAAACAAAATTGCACATCAAATTAGGTCTCCTAGTTTGTCATTTTTTCATATTTTGCATTTGCATTCAACTTTAATTTCACAGAAAATTCAAACTAAACTTATTGTTTCTAATCAGAATTTTGAAACCACTAGAATCAACTTGGAAATATGTAAAAGCATTTTTAAAACCCTAAGCTAGGACCCATTCACCCCTAGGAAAATGAGTCCCTGATCAAGGTCATTTCTTTATTTTTCGGGCATTAAAACATCAGTTTCTGCATTCCATATTGTTGTCTTCAATTTTCTATTTCAGTTTATAGATTTTTTGTTAACTGAAATTGATAATATTTAGCTTAATTTGATAAATTGAGTGCATTGTGTGATTTCAAAATTGCATTTACAAGACATCATTTTTTAGATTTTTGTATAAAGTAATAAAAAAATTACCTTGTTTAGAATCTAAAAATTATATTCTAGGTCATTGCATTGTATTCTACCCTCTTTCCATTTTGGGTTTACATTAAGTTTGTGAAACTTGTATGAGCTTTACAACTTGGTGCCCTATTAGTAGTACTGTTGTGAGATGTACTTCGAGATTCATGTCATCCCGTGATACACCATTCATTGTGGATCTTGGGTTCTCCAACTCTTTCACTAATAGTGTTGATAATCAACCCTCTATGGATCATAGCTTTCATACCTCATTTCCAATGACTTCCTTACCTACAAACAATGTGCATGATGTTGAAACAATGATTGCTAATATCCCACATGAAAACATAAGAAGGATGGATGAAGAAATAGAAAATTTGCAAAACTATGTGAATACTAAAAACATTGATAAAAATGCCATTCCTACTTTAGATAATGTGAGAAAAATGCTTGAAACTAAACATGGAATAGAGATTGTGCAAAGTCTAGCTCATATTTTGTTGATAAGAATACCCCTACCATGACTATTTGTGCTAAGGTTTGGGGTACAATCAAATCCAAGGTGGAAATTTAATTCCTCCTTCCACAACCCTCACCTCTATTCCTATATACACTAGCACTCACATTACCACAACCTTTCAACCTACTAGCAATGCCAACAATTCCTTAGGTATTTCCACTGGGAATCCATCTACCTTTGTGCATTGAAATCTCATATCTCCTCAACCATCCCCCCATAAATCTATAATTCACTTTTCCTCTGCAAACATACACCACTCCACCTTATTCACCTCCATCTAACAATACTAACAATGATTGCATACTTAACACACTTTTGCAAAATATGTCATCCCTCCAACAAAAAATTGCCACCCTAAATCAAAGAAACTATGGCCAACCTTCACAATACATAAAAACCAATCCCTTATCCTTGGAGATATTGAGAACACAAATTCCTCAAGGTATAGAGGTTCTTAGGTTTGAGAAATATGGTGGGAAAGGAGATCCTGCTAGCCATGTTCCCGCTTACACCACCCTATGTAGTGACTTCATTTTTGAAGATAAACTCTTGGCTAAGCTATTCCCTAGATCCTTGAAGATGTTTCTTTAGAGTGGTTTTTCTCTTTACCAAATAATTCAATTGGTTCATTCAATGAACTTATTGATGTCTTTTACAACCACTTCCAAATTTAGATGGGTCCCCATATGACCTTAGCTGATTTGATGAAATGTAAACAAAAGGATGATGAAAAGGTCACTAATTTCATAGCATGGTATCAAATGCTTTATTCAAAAATAAACATTAAGATTCCTGATGTAGACCTTCAAAGAATATTTATTTCCAATTTGTAAGAAAAATTTCAAACTAAGCTTGAGATGATGAGATTTCCTTCCTTCACACAATTTTGTACATCCCTTCATGATTACAAAAATTTGGTTAGTAGTTGTGAAGTGAAAACTCCCTCTAACCATTATGAAAAGTCTAAATCTACACTTCAAAATAATTACCAACCTTTCAAGAAATAAAATAAGGGATTCCTCCAACTTAATCCCCCTCAATCTAATCAAAATGTTAACACTCAAGTGGCTGCTATAAAGACAACAAAACCATATTCCTTTGCAAATAGAAATAGACAATTCACACCTCTACCTAATACCCTTCATAATACCATGTTGCAACTCTTAGAGAAGAATTTGATTTCCTTGCCTCCTGTTAGAGATCTTGATCCTACTAAGCCTTTACCTCCCAACTATAGACCAAATTTCTATTGCAATTTCCATCAACAAAATGGACATGATATGGAACATTACAAGTGTCTTAAACATCTTGTGCAAGACCTCATTGATTCTAATCATATCCTAATTGGAGGTGTTAATGATAAAGGTGTGGCTCCTCCTAATCAAAATTTATAAATCTTTACCAATCCTATTCCTAATTATAATATCTCCTTTGTTAAAGCTAGTGAAACAAAGAATGATGTGATGACTGTTGACACACATGATGAAAACATGAAAAACAACCTTGCGGATAGTGTGATTGCATTTATTGATGCTAAACCTTGTAAGGGCCTAAATAAGATGCCACTTGATATTGCTTTCTTACAACAATACATACTTAAACATGCACCTGATGGTCCTCTTTACATAGCTGGAAGAATTAATGAAAAGCCTACTAATGGGATATTAATTGATCTCGTCTGTGTAGAGAATGTGATCACTAAAGAATTCCTATTTGTGCATGATATTTATCAAGATACATATGAAAAACTGAAATCATGGATCAAAACATATAATTATTTTGTGTGCCCTACGATTGGCTCGATAAATCTTGTTGGTGTAAATAAAGTCTTGTACCTAGTTAATTCATTACTATGAGACTTATTTACATGTTAAGTTTACTTAGATCCTAGGAAGGAATATTTCTAGAAGGTGTTAGTTTTCATTAGTTGTTATCTTATCTTTTGACTTGTAACACATGTGACCTAGGTAGTTGTGATAAGTTGTCTCATGTCATATGATTAAGATAATTGTCATAATATTATGACATCTTGTATCTCACCTTGGCTATATAACCAAGGGGTCTCTACTACAATTGACAATCAATTGAATCATATTTGCATATGCATATTCTCTCTCTTGTTCTTTCCATTTGGCCTCAAGATCTTGGTATCCATAGCCAATTCTAACATGGTATAAGAGTGGGTTGGGTGACTTTAGTTAGCCATTTTTTGAGAGATCTTGGAAAATCTTGAATAGTTGAGTATGCTCTTCTCTTGCATCATATGATGATCTAAAGAATCAAAAAAACTTGATAGAAATGCTATATTTGTGGGGTTCCTCTTGTGGCTCTTTATTTCAGGATCAAACCAGAGCTTGTTAGTGTAAATTTGACCTCACCATTGAGATCATAAGGTTTGAGATAGTCAGTTTTTCCTTTAATTTTGTCCAAATCTATGAGGGTTTGAAGCTGAAAAGTGGTTGCCAAATCTAGAAGGTAGCTACATTTTTAGAGCATTTTGGGTCAAATCCAACCCTGCCATCGTGTCTAGAAGGGCCAAAACCCTAAGATCGACTGCCAATTTGTCAAATTCGGAGCAATTGTCCATTGAGGATTTTTTTTTTTTGCCTAGGGAGCTGCATGGCCCCCAAGTTGCCATCATTGCTAGTTGGGTACAATTTTTTCAAAAAAAATAAAATTATGCAAGTTTAAATTTTTTTGAAAAAATTGAAAAATATATATATTTGTCATCAATATATTTTATTTAGAAAATTTATTAAACAAAAGAAAAAAAAATTACAAGTCGCAATACGTAGACTTGCAAATTGTAGGTGTACTAGCAATGTACCTGTAGGCTCCCCCAGGAACCAAGGGAGTGGGTCGCCTTGCACTCGAGGACCCCACTTGTACCCGTCATTAGCCATCAGAAACTTGGCTAGTGCTTTTAATAAACCAATGGTGACAAGCATTTCAAACCAGCTGGCGGTCACCAAAATTTGGCTCATTCAAATAAACCTCATGAAATTCATAGAATATATATAGAATATTCTTCAAGAATATTCCCTAAGAAGATTCCTATGGATCTTACTAGCACTAACGACCAAGAAATCATTAATATTAATCCACCATTCTATAGAATATTCTAGTACCAAGAGCATATTCCTTGACGAGTGCTAGAATGCTATTTTTAAGCTCAGTAGATGTGTGAAGTTCAAATAGCCATCAAATTTAGCCTCATAGATTGCTGACGTCAGTAGGGCATCATCATTTTTCAAAAAAAAAAAACCCCTCACCGTTTGGATTTTGGTTTTGGAAGGTGAACTTTGAAGACTCATATCTTGCTCATTTTGACTCCTTTTTTCAAGATTTTTTTTTTGATTTGGGCTAACTTTTTGTGCTCTTCAGAGTGGTGCAATAATTTTTTAATTTTGGTGTTTGGTTGTTCTATAAATTATAGATTATCATAGGTGTTGCTACTTCATCCTCATTTTGAGAACTTCAAGAGCTCATATCTTGCTCCTACAGTAACATTTTTGGGTGCAATTTTTTTAAAAAATGCATAATTTTTTGTGTACTTTTCAGTTGTATGATCAAATTGCTCTCATTTTGTACCAAAAATTGTACTTGACTCTTTGGCCTATTTTGGCATTTGTAAGTACTAAGATCAAGTCTAGATTGTTGTTTTCGGCATCTAGAAATTGTAAATGCACTAAATATAAAGTGCCTAAAATTAGATATTGCTTGGGAGGTTTCATGATTGAGTAATTTTGGGGGGTAAGCTTTTTCCTTTGTTAGCTAATGTCTCTTGATTGGTCTATTATGTGACTAAAGTGAGGATTTTTTAATATGGGCATCAAAATACATCCTACTATAATAAGGTTGAATCGATGGAACATTAAGGCTTGGCGAGATGGAATCCTAGCACATTGTAGGTGGCTTAATATTTTTCCATATCTCTATAGACTAGTTCCTAAACCTTCATAAACATGGAAGAGAGTTGTGTGGGACTTCAAAACATAACATATCCTAGTAGTAATTGGTTATAGTTGTGATATTGATACACAAATGGCCACTGATGGTATTAAGATCCCTTGTGACCTTATGACCAAACTTTGGAAGATGTATGGAGACTCGAATTAACCTCCACTCCCAAAGGATCCTATTCTAGATTGTCTTGTTCCACTTGTCGATTTTTGACCTATTGATGATAAAACATCTAAAACACTTGCCGATTGGGAAAGTTATGGTGATATTGATGATATAGAACCTTCTCCTTCTCTTCTTATAGATACATCTATTGAGACTTCATTTTCTATGGCTCCTAATATAGATTTAGAGGGTTCATCTTCTTCATCTATGAGTCAAAATCTTGAGGCTGAGGGCTCTTGTAATCCAACATTGGTAGAATAATCTACTATTGTACTTGAGGATGCTTGTGGTTCAATAGTTTTGGCTCCTTGTGATTCAGTGTAGCAAGACATATATAGTATTCCAAAGATTGATACTTGTGATGGCTTCTTGATAGTATTTCAGACTTGTTTGTGGAGTCTCATATTGCAGATTTGGGAGACATCATTGATAGAATTAATCTTCTCTTTGATGGAGAATATCCTTCTTCAGTTTTTGCGAGGGAACACTTTGACCCTCTTGTTCAATCTCTACATAATCATTCTTTATAGTTTTATGTGATTATGGATACTTTTGGATAGCATTTGGAGGAGGTTGCTTTGTCTTTAGAGGGGATATCATTGTCTTTGGATTGTGCTCTACATTCATCTCTACTAGATTATGGATTGTCCTCTTCAACAGTATGGCCTATAATTCCTATTTGGAGTGCGTCAACTTTTGACATCAACATGGAGACACTTGATCATGCTTCAGAGACATCATACACCATCCATTTTCCTAACATCCTGCATACGTTCTTGGTTTTGTTTCTTCCTAAGGGGAGGAATGTTGTTTTACGCTTTTGGATCATCTTCAACATTCAATGTCGAGCTTCTACCATTGCAAGAGACTCAACATTGAGAGGGGGTTGCATTTTATCTCTTCTTCTCTCTTATGGGGGGCCTTTTTCCTCACATGGGGTTTTGGCCTTCTCATGCATCATTGAGAACATTTCCTTATTGTATTTGATCTCTCTTTTGGGGAGGAGTTTTGTCCCACTAGGTTTTCTCCTTTTCTTTGTTTGTGAGAAATTACATTGCATTTTTACATGGGTACCTAACATGGCCTTGTAGCTAGGACCCATCTTTGTGTCATTTGCATAATAATCTGCTACTCCATAATTTGCACTTCATGAGGGTTGTTGGTGTAAATAAAGTCTTGTACCTAGTCAATTCATTACTAGGAGACTTATTTACATATTAAGTTTACTCCGGTCCTAGGAAGGAACCTTTCTAGAAGGTGTTAGTTGCCATTAGTTATCTTATTTTGACTTGTAACACATGTGACCTAGGTAGTTTTTATAAGTTGTCTTATGTCATATGATTAAGAAAATTGTCATAATCTTATGAAATCTTTTATCTCACCTTGGCTATATAGCCAAGGGGTCTCTACTACATTTGACAATCAATTGAATCATATTTGCATATGTATATTCTCTCTCTTGTGCTTTCCATTTGGCCTCAAGATCTTGGTAGCCATAGCCAATTCTAACAAATCTCCCTCTAAAGGTTGGACCAAAATAATTAACTCTCATTCACCATCATCCCATCATTAGACCAATTTTGTGTGAAGCTAGGCTATCCATGGATTCTCTCCATGAATGCCATCATGTCGGTTGTGCATAAATGTTTAAAGTTTCCATTTGGAAATGATATCTTTATAGTGCATCATAGTGGCTTTAATCTTGTGTCTTCCCATGGGAACTTTTCATTGGATTTCTTTTGGCATGAGCCTATTGAACCTATTAGACCCTGTGAAGACTTCTTTTTCAAATACTATCAAAAGTTTAAGGTAAAGCACATAGTAGAATTATCCCTTACCAATATGCCTCAAACCATGATTAAGCCACCTAGCCTTAATGAAACTATGATTGAACTAAAA
>VDFB02365054.1:0-22989 GCA_007258455.2 Sequoia sempervirens
TGCAAGCTTGAGACGTCATTTTTCTTAACAATTAGAAGATTGAGATGAGGTGGAATTAGAAATAAGAAAAATAAAATAATAGGGGTTAATCGATCTTAATTAATTAATTAATCAAGTTGGAGGAATTGGGGACAAAGATTAATTGATTTGATTTAATTAATTAGTCTTACAAAAGAATTAATTAATGATGAAAAGTGAAAAGTAATTAATTAAATAATGACTTATTTAATTAATTTACATAAAATATAGTATGTCAAATTGATGATAAATTTTGGATGTTTACAATTATAATATAAAAAACTAACCATATACCACTTATTTATTATTTTTTTAAACTTCAAATAATAAAATTTAATTTTCAACTATTTAATCACTTCTTCCATACTATGGACAAAGAGACAAACAACATTTGACACTATAATCAATACGACTCAACATATCATTAGTATGAAAAGACTTGGAAAGGTCTTCTGAAAGAAAAAAACTGAAAGGAAAAGACACTTGTATAATATTTTAATCTTCAACATATAAAAAAAAAATTCATTAAAGTAACTTGTTAAAATAACATTTTGTATAGAAATCTCATTATTAATCACTTTAAAATGGTTTCATATTAAAATAAGTTATTCTAAACTTTTTTTCAAACATTTGTTCTTTTTTTAATAGAAATAATTAGATTACATAGATATTGGCATTATTTCTTTGTTGAATAAGTGGATTATAACGTGATGAGTAAGCATACATCCAAATTAGAAAATTTCATTTAATCAAGCAATCATGAATTAGGGGACCACGTCTATCACAATCACTTAAGTGTCAACCCTAGACCGATCATACCTCTTATGAATTTGAACCTTGATGATGTAATTGAAAACATGCTATCATACTTACCAATTATACTCAGACAATAGAATTACAAGTGATAATTCACTTAACTAATAAACCAAGACTCTTTCCAACGAGCCAAAGTAAACAAAGCCTCTTTCTAACATATGGTTGGCTTTTTGTAGAGAACCAAAATCTATCATCCACATATGGGGAAAAAACTTATTTTTATCTACCTTTTATGCCTACATTTGTCCGTTTCGACCTGTGATTATCTGCAATTTGTAACCACAAGTTCCAATACTTATTATCACTGAAGTTAACGTTGTATGGCAACTGTCGAATTATTGCGTTAATTTACTGCATTTCTAATCAGACATTTTCCTCAATACCCATCTACTTTTTTGGGTCTCCATAAACTATATAACACGTTACAGATTATAACAAAATCTGATACGCCAATGCAAATGAAGTATTTTTAGATTCCAGACTAAAACTAGAGACTGTGTAGTACTGTTAACATTCCTTATCATAGAAGACTTTTCATTGATAGGAGATACAGATATCATATCATATCATATTTGTAGGGACATATTGGGGCCAATTCCAGGGCTCCCCCTGGAAAGAATATGTGTATTCTTCTCTCTGTCTTTTCTCTGGTAGGTCCAGCTTTTCACAATGCATGGTTATTTTTGAATGTTACCAGAATAGACAGAAAGAAAACATGATTAAAATGGTATGATGAGGATGATATGCAATCTCATATCTAGAATCATAACTTGTCCAAAAAGCATCTTGGCATGTTTAACATAGAATTGGAGTCAACAATAGAAGAGGTAGAATAAATTAAAAGAATTCTATAATTGAAGTTGGATTGATAGTTGATACACAACTGTATTGGGCTCTGGTTGAGCATGACCTTTCCCTTGCCATGTGCTGGTAGTGGAATCTCTCTTTCACATGCACACAATCACTTGCTTTCATAGGCACAATTTTCATGTGTTGGTAGAGTATAGTCGAGCATTCCTCTCCCCCTTTCTTAATGGCTTGTATTCCTACCAGCATATGTCACATTTTTATTCTTGGTGGTGAATTTATCTTTCTAATAGACAATATATATTCCTAAATCCATGTGTGAATGTTGTTCTGAATAGAAAGTACTCATTTCTTATTGTTGGGTTAGTGAAAGTTAGGGCAATGATCATTGCATATGTTGGTGTTTCTTTGTTTCTTGTATAGACACTTTTAATAACAATTTTAACAACATGAATATTTATCAATAATTTTGTTTATCTTACACGGATAGTTTTGAGGCCATTATTTAGTTCCTTGTGTGATTGTTACTATGGACCACAATTCTTCACCTTTGTTCCTTATTGTTTGATCCTTTGGATGGTAAATGAACAAAACAAGGGAACTATTTATTTTCTAATGATCATAATAGAGAGTGGTATCAAAATGTAATAGTGGAAGTTGAACAAGTTGGTGCTTAGTAATTGCATTATTATACTTTTATGCTTATTTTAGTCCATTTTTCTTGTTCTACCATTTAATCTTGTTTTGACCTTATTCTCCACCTCGTAAGCCATTCCTATCCTTCCCTTGACCATGGATACACCCTCTTGACCCACTTTATTTATTTACTTTCCCTTTCAATTTATCTTTCCCTCCATCTCATTTATTTTCTTCCCACATTCCTTTAACCTTCAATGTAATTTTAATATTTTATTTTTCCTACTTTAATTAAACCTTTTAAGTTTCCTTTATCCCTAACCTATATCAAAATACTTTCTTGTTCCTCTTGAATCTTGTGCTTTAGAGGTTTTCTTGATTTAAATTACTAACCACTCAATGCCTCCTTTAAGCTTTATCTTTCCTCAAGAATACTGCACGGTGGTTACTAGGTCCTTTTTGAGAGGAAGAAAAGGCAAAGAACATACTTCATACATCAATCTAAGAGATGATAAATTATGTGTAGAAATTAAAATGATCATATAGTTACAAGGAAATAAACACAAAAGTAATATATCAAAACACAATTATTTATGTGGAGGAAAAACTTTTGGGAGAAAAACCATACACTTTGGTGTATTATTCAATAATCAAATGGTTACTATACACTTATTAAGTATCTTTACAGGAGTATTCAACAAAAAAGAGATCTAGAGTAGTTTTTGTAGCATAGAAATACCTCCAAAACTCACTATGAATCCTTTATCTCAATCACCTAGTACATATAAAAGAAGTAATATAAGAAAGCACAAAATTGTAATTAGAAAACCATGAATAAAATCCACCCAAAATGTGGAATCCAAATCCATAGTCAAAATCTAGTGACTAAATCCAACTGTTATTCCAAATTGAAGAGATAGCAATATTTTCATGTTAGTATAGGTATACTAGTTGTTGGAGTGTTATTCCAAATTGAAGAGATGTATTTCTTATGTAATATTGTTTAACAATATTAATACATATGATCCTCTCATTGATGGTGGATTTTGGTGTCATAAATTGATTTATTATCATTTGGTGATTTTGATGTGCTCTCCATGTTTCATTTGCATATTAATTTATATGTGAACACAAAATATATACATTAAGTTTTATTTCTATAATATTCCCTCTATTTTTTTAACATCTAGTATCACAACCTTACTTTGGATCAAAGGGACACATTTGTAGAAGTGTTGTGAGTTTTCTATTTTTAGTGTGTAAGAATCTTACTTTTTGTGTTTGTATATCTCTATTTTTATTTAAATCCATGAAAAGAAAAGTGCATCAGCGAATTGAGATATTCAATAGATCTAGGCTGCAAGATTTGGAAACTCAAAATAAAGGATACTTGAAGAGACCAATGGGAGTTGTTGTTTTCAAAAGAAAGGCAAACTGGATGTTATATTTTATTATGATTGGAAGAATATGCATAGAAGGAATGAAGAATGATGTTTAGTTGTGTCTTGAAAATTATATCAACTTGAATGTTTCTTTGGAAAGAAGAATTTGTGAGATTTACCAAATAGAATTTGATAAATAAATTATATTCTAAAATAAAATTATAACCATTAAAATTAAGATTAAAGATCTATTTGGAAGAATATTTGAATGTGTTTAATTTGATTGTCTATTAATTAGGATCTATTGATGTTATAATAGATGAGAAGGATAAGGTATTCTAAATTTTTTGTTAAAAGGTTAGAGCCTTTTTTATAAAAACAATTGACATTATTTTGACATTATTTATTTGTTGAATAAGTAAATTATAACATGATGAGTAAGCATATATCTAAATTTGAAATTTTCTTTTAATCAAGCAATCATAAATTAGGAGACCACATCTATCAAAATCACCTAAGTGTCATCCCTAGACCAATCATTGTGGCTTTAAGAATTTGAACCTTGATAATGTAATTAAAAACATACCATCATATTTACCAATGGTACTTTCAACCAATAAAATTACAAACCCTTAAAGAGATTAATCTTAATTCATTTTTACTCAAGCAGATGCCTGGCTTTTCTAGAGAACCAAAATCTATCATCCACAAGGGAATAATCTTATCTGCAGCACATGATGACCTCTGTCCGTTTCGACCTGTAATATCTGTAATTTGTAACCACAAGTTGCAATACTTATTATCACTAAAGTTAACGTTGTATGGTAAACCGATAGCTAGATGGCACCTGCCAAAATATTGTTGAACTCATTAGTCGATGCACTGCATTTCCAATCTGACATTTTGTTATCGATTTCTATCACATTTTCCTTATCACCCATCTACTTTCTTGAGTCTCCATGAACTATATGACACGTCACAGATTATAACAAAATCTGATACGCCACTGCAAATGAAGTATTCTGAGATTCCACGCTAAAACTTGTCATCATTCTAGAGACTGTGGTACTGATAACGTTCCTTATCGCAAAAGACTTTTGTTGATAGGAATATAATCCATATCTTATTTGTAAGGACATTTTGTGGTGAATCAGGCTCCCTCTGGAAGAAAATTTTGTATTCTTCTCTCTGTCTTGTCTTTTGAGCTTACCCTGGTAGGTCGTTGGTTATTTTTTGAATGTTACCAGAATATACAGAAAGAAAACATGAAGTTAAAATAGTATGATGGGATGATATGCAATCTCAAATCTTGATTCATATCTTGTCTCGATATGCAATCTCAAATCTAGATTCTGCTTGTCCAAGATAATATATAATTAAAGAAGCATCTTGGCATCTTGACATAAATTGGAGTCCACAATATAGAAGAAGTGGAATAAATTAAAAGGGTTTCTGAATTGAAGTTAGAGGTACAGTTGATGGACAAGTGCATTGGGCAATGGTTGAGCATGACTTTTCCCTTGTCATGGTGGTAGTTGAATCTCTCTTTCACATGCACATAACCATTTCTTTTCCAAGCACAATTCTTCAATGTGTTCAGTAGTGTATTATTCCCCTTCCTCCTTGCTAATGGCTTGTATTCCTACCAACATATATGACTTTTCCATTCTTGGTGGTGGATATATCTTTCTAATAGACAACATATATTCCTAAACCCATATGTGATTCTTGTTCCGAATAGAAAGTATTCACTTCTTATTGTTTGGTAGTGAAAGTTAAGGCAATGATCATTGCATATGTTGGTATTTTTTTGTTTCTTGTATAGTCACTTTTAATAACAATTTTAACAACATTAGTATTTATTGATAATTCCATTTATCCTACATGGATAGTTTTGAGTCCATTATTTAGTTCCTTGTGTGATTGTTACTATGGGCCACAGTTATTCACCTTCCTTATTGTTTGACCCTTTGAAGGGTAATGAACTAAATAGGGGAAGTATTATTTTTCTAATGATAATAATAGAGAGTGGTATCAAAATGTAATAGTGGGAGTTGAACACTTAGTAATTGCATTATTATACTTTTATGCTTATTTTAGTCCATTTTTCATGTTCTGCCATTTAATCTTGTTTTGACCTTATTTTCCACCTCTTAAGCCATTCCTATCTTCCCTTGATCATACACCCTCTTGACCCACTTTATTTATTCACTTTCCCTTTTAATTTATTTTTCCCTTCATGTCATTTATTTTCTTCCCACATTCCTTTAACCCTCAATTTAATTTTAATATTTTCATTTTCTTATTTTAATTAAACCTTTTAAGTTTCCTTTATCCCTAACCTATATCAAAATACCCTCTTTTTCCTCTTGAATCTTGTGCTTCAAAGGTTTTCTTGATTTAAATCACTAACCACTTGATGTCTCCTTTGAGCTTTATCTTTCCACAAAAATTGAGTCTCATAGGATCTTGATGACTTTCCCACCTTAAATACTACAAGGTGGTTGTTAGGTCCTTTTTGAAAGGAAGGAAAGGCACAGAACATACTTCATACACTAATCTATGAGAGGATTTATGTGTAGAAATTTAAATTGTTCAAATAGTTACAAGGAAATAAACACAAAAGTACTATACCATAAAAATAATAATTTATGTAGAGGAAAACCTTTTGGGAGAAAACCCATACACTCCAAAGAAACTCGTTGTATTATTCAATAATCAAATGGTTACAATACACTTATTGAGTATAATTCTTTACAAGAGTATGACCAACAAGAGATCTAGAGTAGTTTTTGTAGCCTAGAAATACCTCCAAAACTCACTATGAATCCTTCATCTCAATCACCTAGTAAATAGGAGAAGTAATACAAGAAAGCACAAAATTGTAATTAGAAAACCATGAAAAAAGCCACCCAAAATGTGGAATCCAAATCCCTAGTCAATATCTAGTGACTAAATTCCAACTGTTAGGAAGTGTGATATGTAATTACAATCTTGATGTGCTAATGTTGCATCTTCAACAATCATAGAACGAATACTTGAATGCCCATGTTTTTAAGAGATAACATTATTTTATCATTAGCTCTCCTTATTGATATGGAATTTAAAATTGCACTTGCATTCATAAAGGATGCAAATCATAATGGTGGTAGATAAAAACTAATTTCAACTCACTTTTTGCACTTTCTCAAACCTAGGAACTAAAAAAGGGAGGGGAATATTTTTCATGATAGATGGGCAAACACAAGTTGTCTCCATAATAGATTGATATACTTGGAGGTGTGATTCACTTAAGATTTATTAGTTAAATATGCATTTGGAGTTACATTTTCTATTCATGGATGTAACTGGATATGCCCATGTGAATTCCATATGAAGGTAGTCATTGTGATGTACTTGAAACATAGAAAAAGAGGTTAGGGTTCACTGCACATGGAGTTTTATACCAAATTTGGGCTCTTTCACCAAAATTTCTATAAATAGAAAGGGAAAAGCGAGTGTAATGAACCTAACTACTCTTCTATTTCATTTAGGAAACAAGATCCCTCAAGTTAAAATCTACTTTCAACCCTTGGGTGAGTGAATTCTTTGAGCCTGAATCTTGCAATTTCCCTTATGTGTTTAAAATGGCTAAATATGGCTGAAATGCACTTTTGGGAGATGGAAATAAAATAGCAAATCAACTCAAAACTGAAATGTAAGATTAGATCTAAGTAGATTAAACATAGAGGGGTAAAAGCAAGAAGTTGGGTACACGAAGAGGGGAAATCTCGGGAAAAAAAAAGCTTCACAAGAAACGTGTACAAGTTTTCAAATAAACGTGTACACGTTATGGATTGGGTACCTGAGCCTGGATCCGAACGCGTATGCGTTCAGACTTGGGTACGCGAACCTAAAATGTGTACGCATTATAAAACGCGTACGTGTTTAGAACGCGTATGCGTTTTGAAACACGTACACATTTCGAGAAGGTTTTTTTTTTAAAATAAGTGACTGTAATTCATTTTCCACCATTCTGAGTTGAGACGGAGAAGGATAAAGGAGAGCGAGTAAGCATTTTAGAGGCCACAAAATTTTGACTGCCACCTCCTCCCATCGACACTAGCGACCTCGTCGACCTCCAGGTTAGTTGAATTCTTCATTTTTTTTGCTTTATATCTTTTTTTGTTTTTTAATTAGTATTCAATTTTTGTTTGTTTAGTGTGTTTTAGTTCAATGTTTTATTGTTTTTAATTGCATTTAAAAAACCAAAAACGTCAACGAAACAAAGAAATTTAAATTGTAAATTGAAAACCATAAAAACTAAACCTAAATTGAACACATTTAAAACTTAGAAATTTCAAAACCCTAGAAACCCTAGGTTACAAAATTTACATAGGTTAATCTTTGGACATAAACCCTAAAACGTAAACCTAAAACCCTATTTACCCTAATTTACATAAACCTAAAATGGACTATTTACCCTAATTTACGTAAAACTAAAATGGGCTATAGATAGACTATGTGCAATATGGATAGAGCTAGACACATAAATGTTATTAAATCAAATAAATATTAAAATGTGAAACATGAATGATTTCTACCCATTTCTCTTATTTGGATGAGATCCTTTGTGAATTATGTAAGGATGCATTATGATCATATTTAAGCCTTAATTTATAGGATGTTATTCATAAGATCTATAGGACAAGTGTGTAATCTAATTCCTATTTTAACTCTCATATGTAGTGGCATTGTTCTAGATTAGGAAAACTAAATGTTGTACTTTCTCTAAACTAGTGTATCAAAGCTAACTTGTAGCATGAACATTTCAATTTGGAATTTAATTCAAATTACTTTTTTGAGAAACTTGTAGTTTAGGGTTTAGATCTCCTCTTCCTTTTTAAATCATCCAAGAGTGCTTAGAGGTCCAAATAGGTTCAAAATCCATCATAACTCAACAACTTACTTATAATTGAAATCTAAAATTCCTAATTGTTGATATATTGAAGCTATTCCTAGAATGTCACATATTTTATTCAAAGCACTAAGTTTAGGTGGTAGGGTTTCTCATTTACTTGTAAAAATTTATTCATGTGTCTTCTATATGTTTTCATGTCATCAAATCTCTAAATCTAAACCCTAAACCCTAATTTAGCATTCATTTTGTTGTAGGACCTTATAATTAAATTTGGTTGCCTTTCAATTCTATAACCAAAGGTTTATTTTCTAAGATTATTTATTTATTGAATTGATCAATTGATTCCTCACTTAGTGGTAGTTAGGTTCTTTTTTTGAAAAGCCATGCATGTCTAGAATTTATATAAATATTCAAAGGAAGAGTCTATGTCATAGAAATGTTTCAAAAAATATATGATTAGAAAAAAAATTGGGTCTAGGGTTTAGGGTTTAGGGTTTAGGGTTTAGATCTCCTCTTCCTTTTTAAATCATCCAAGAGTGCTTGGAGGTCCAAATAGGTTCAAAATCCATCATGTGTCTTCTATATGTTTTCATGTCATCAAATCTCTAAATCTAAACCCTAAACCCTTATTTAGCATTCATTTTGTTGTAGGACCTTAAAATTAAATTTGGTTGCCTTAGGCAACTCCACCAAATTTTATTCCCTTAAGCCATGGAACATTTTTTCCTAGTCCACCTTACTAGACATAGATCCCCTTAAGCCATCCTATCACCCTAAATCGTAAATCGATGTCTTAAGGGGTCCTAATATGACATTTCTTAAGGGGATCAAAGAAGTTCTCAAAATTTGGTGAGTAGAGCTCAAGCTCATCTTTGTTTATTTTGTACATTGCAATTAGGTCACTAGCATATATCTATGTGTCCCTTTGAATGTATTCTATTAATTTTTCATTCTTATCTTTAGTATTCTTTGAAAACAATGAATGAGATTATAAATTTTAATGTTAGTGTTAAACTTATAATTTCTTCTTAACTACTTTGTCCCACTATAGAGATCTTGTGTCTCTTAGATGAGTTCTTGAGAGTTAGTTAGGCCAACTTGTATAGTGAAGTTGAAATAAAGAGATTGTGTAAGAGTTATTATCTATTTTAGGATGGGTCAACACATGTGAGAGTCATAAAAAATTACTTACCATAGTATTTTCATGCATTATTAGTGACTATGGTGTTGCCATTTTGTTATTTCCTAGGAATCCTTATGTCTATATATTGGATTCTTGGGGTAGAAGATGTATGCAATGTATCTTATAGAGTTATTCTATCCTTTTTTTTAATAGGATTAGGATTTTTGATATCATTGTTGTATTCTATAGAATCCCTATGAGTATATTATAACCATAAATCATCTAACAATGCATTGAGTTGTGTGGTAAATTAGAGGATAGTTATTCTTGAAATAGGATTCATAAAGTATATTTATATCTCTTTCCTTCTTATAGTTGCATATATTCTTATTTCTCTCTTTTTTCATGTTGGGTTCTTGCTTTTGGCTTCTTAGTTACATGAGAAAGTACTAGTTGTTTTGAATACTATTTAAAGTTCTTATGTTGGTTTCAGTCTTTAAATCCATGGTTAAATAGAAGAATTGGATTATTGAACCCTCATTACATGTTAGTTGTAGAGTTGATCTCTTAGTGACCTAGAAGCTCCCAAAAAACCTTGTTCTTCTATTTGGATGTACAAAGTGATGGTTGTGGAATATTTTGGTTGCTTAAATTTCCTAGATAACCCTCTAGCATTTTTAGATATTTGTACTTGCATGTTATAGATTCATGATATTTGTACTTGCATTTTTCTGATTGTTGAGAATGAATAATTTTTCCTTCACTTTGGGATTAGCTAGACCTAGGAGAGTATTCCTAGAGGTAGCCTTTAACAATATTTAATCACAAATAAAGATATATAAAATATAAAAAACTATAATAGTATCTATATACATGAAATTTGAAAATTTAGATAAATCAATTTATGTCCTCGATTTAATTAAATTTTGTCATACTTGATTAATACATCTATTCATTTTGAATTGTATGACCTTAAAATGAAATTTGGTTTCCTTAGGAAACTTCACCAAATTTTATTCCCTTAAGCCATGGACCATTTTGTCCTAGGACCTTACTACACATAGATCCCCTTAAGCCATCCTATACCCTAAATCGTAAATCGATGTCTTAAGGGGGAATTTGACATTTCTTAAGGGGATAAATTTGGTGAATATATCTATGTGTCCCTTTCAATGTCTTCTATTAATTTTTCATTCTTATCTTTAGTATTATTTGAAAATAATGAATGAGATTAAATAAATTTTAATAAAACCCCATAATTTCATAAATCTACCCTTCATATTAACAACCCCACACTAGACTCAATTTAATGTGTGTACATGCTAAGAATTTTTAATGTTATGGATTTTATAATGTTATAAATCAAATGGTCTTCAAATGAAATATATTTTGAATTTGTGCATGTTCAATGTGATTTTTAAATAACTTTCAAATTGTGTGCATTATTTAATTAGTTTGTTGATATATATTTTTTAATTGTTTAACATGCAGTTGCCATATCATTGCTCACATGGATCCATTGTTTACTTTAGAGGATTTTATGCCCAATCAAGAAATTCCTATAGATCCCATACATCCCAATCCACCACATGAACATAACCCTAACACACCTCCACATTCTCCACCGCCTAACCCCCCACCCCCTCCTGTAGTTGATGAAGATCAATTAAGAGAGAATATCCGAGCAAACCTCATTGTCATTCAAGGAAATATAGATCTCATAAAAAATGAGCCTAGAGTCCCTCCCCATCTCGCACGGTTTGCATCTATGATGTAAACTATTGTTGATTCTATTTGATCTAATGATGCGGACCTAGTTAGGTTCCATCAATGGAGGGAAGAGAGGAGACAATTCTATGCGGATGGATTATCATATAAAGAAATCAATGACCTAAAAATTACCAAACAAGCCATGTGCCAATATTTTATTAATCCCCATACAAACCAACCCATTCCACCCACGAAAAAATGAATTTCAATTTTATGGTGTAGGCACCCGCAGATAGCTGCGCATTTTTGGGATAGATGGTGGATGGTGTTTGATACTCCACCACATGGCAACAGTGAGGTGCCCTTATACTTTTTGAGAAAGTTATGGGCTGAGTTTGAGTTGGGTAAAAAACCCAACTATTTTGATATAAGGTCATTTCAGGGAGTTGGGTGTGGCATGCCCCAACATAGACTAGGAGCATGTGTCGATCCTCAGTGACGTGCTCCAATTTCTCCTATTGTTCCTCTTCCTTCTCCTAGTGTTCCCGTTGCATTTCAGCAGCAGACCATGTTATCGACATTAGGAGAATTGAGTTCACTTTCAAGACATCTCACTCAATAGACTACACACGCAACCACTGAAGTGGCCAATAGAGAGCATGGAGGCTCAGGCTATAGGGATACTGACATCCACTTCAAGTGCACACATGCATCTAGGGCGGGGCATACCGGTTTACTATATTCGAGGATCGGTCCTACCGGTATGTGCATATTTGAACTTAAATTTAATTCAAGTTTGAAATGTGAAAAATTCATATAAATAATAACATCAAATTATATATCTAATATAATATAAATTCAATAAGTGTTTGGTGTAGACACATGATCACATGATGCCTAAAACTCAATATGATCGTCGTGTCTATATGTCAAGTGTTGTAGATATGGCCTCACCTTTTGGACAAGTACTTGAACCAATATATATTAAATAATTTGTGTGGATATATATCTAATTTAATTTGAATTTGTACACGTGTGAATTGATATATTATATCTAGATGTAGGGAGGTCATACAATACCTAGTACTGACAAACCACAAGTTCTGATGGTTGTCACGAGGACATCGGCAGCTTCAGTCGCGTGTTTTTCAAAAATTAAGTTAAATTAAATAGATATCATAGATGCAATTTAATTTTTCATTTTATACACATGTGTGATGATCTATCTGACTATTTACATCTGCTATGCGGGAATATCATGAGATACCCATGGCAGGCCATGCACCTGAGACATCATTGGCATTTATGCATGGGAAATCTCAGGTGCATGATCATGAGGTCATATCATTCGAGGTTGTAAAATTTACTTTAAATCTCCTATAAAATTTTTATGGACCTTTTAAATATATATATATATATATATTCAAGGTTTTCACATATTGTTTGCTTTATATGAATATGCAGGATATAGTGAATCAGGCATTTGCATCTTCTCAACAGACAGTTATGTTACCTGTTGAACAAAATGTGCCAGTTGATTCACATGACCATATGGTAATTTATGCATACTATAAATCATTTTTACTATATTTAGTCGATATTTAATTAGTTTTTTTTAATCTAAAAGTTTATATTTTCAATTTTAAATATGTTTAATTATATCAAAATTTCTAAATAAATTTAAATCTAATTTCGAGTTTCTTGAACTCTTTCTGACATGATCTTGGGGTACATCTAGTGAACATGAAACAAAGAGGGAGAATTGATTTGGCCGTCGGCTGAAAGTTAGATGGTTTTATATTTTATGGACTATAGATCTAGTTTTATTTAAATATATGTGTTGTCCAAATTCATCTAAACTACTTTCATGCATACATTCTCCTAATAATAAAAAGTTACCACATCTATCGCATTCTCCATAAATGCATGCTTTAAAAAAAATGAGTTTCCATTTAAAGAGGGATCACAAAACAAACTTGCTATAAAATCTTTGATTCTTTCAGGTGGCATATTAATGCCACAAATGTCCTGCATAATTTGGTTAGCATGCAAAGTGCATCATATATATCGAAATATATCATAATAATAATGAAATTGTACATGAGTCTTACAACAACGAATATTAGATTGCTTATTAATTCCTACAACATACCAAGGTTTACACTTTTGAATGATCTTTGACTTATGTTAATATTCAATGAAGGGTGAAGCATCTAATTTTTTTACATATAATTGAGTTTGAGTCATATCTAGAGATGCTTTGGATTGAGGAGTTCCGCAATTTTTGGGGCTTACGCATCCTTGAATTACAAAGACATCTCTAATGTTAGGTGATACTCTTATATATTATCATGCCGAAGTTATCGATTAAAGATTTAATTTCATTAGTTAATTTCATGTCTAATCTTGAGAGTCTACCACTAAAACTCCAACATTGATTAATAGGATCCTTTTCAATACATTCTCTTCTTTTAGCAGCTCTTATCAAAGTTCTAGGATTTACTTTTACACATTTACTAATCTTACTTAACATTCTTTTATTTGAAGTTGTTTTATCAACTAGAGCAGTTGTTATTGCACGACGAGCCACATTCTTATCTTTTGACAACTTTTCTTACCAATAACATCAATAGAATTAGCAACACTAGATATGACTTGTTCTACTAAATCATCTTTCTTTTTTTATTTTACAAAAACACCTAATTTTTCCATCACTTTTCTCATTTTCAACATTCTCATCAATTGCACCATGAGTTGACATTGGAATCCTAATTTCTTTCTATAAAAAAATATTTTATATATTTTATTTCCATAATTTCTAATTTGTCTCGAAGAAACTTTACCACGAAGTTTATCTAGCACATCTGTTTCAATTGTAAAAAAAACATTTTCACCTTCATCCATAGGAGTTTCATTTTCATTCACACAAGGGGTTTCATTTTCATTTTCAAATGTAAAAGGGATTTCATTATCATTTTCATCAATATGAGGGATTTCATTCTTATTTACATTCTCATAAGATATAATTTCATCATTTTCTTGTTTCTGCATTGTTTCAACCCTAATATTATTGATTTCATCAATGGTGTGTTCGGCTTCATCTAAACAAGCAATATCAATATTATGAAAACTTGGGTTTGAACACATACCTGGATAGATTGTTTGAATAGGTGCATTTTCCATATCATTTGGAGGTGGATTTGAAGACACACCTGAAGTTTTTTGCTTATCATTCAAAGTTGAAGTTGAAGGCACAGTTGGGTTTGTCTCCGTAATTGCATTTTCTTCTATATTCACCATCTCCACATTTGCATCATCTACATTCATTTCGTCATTCATGGCTTCCTCTTCAACATTATTGCAACTAGATGCTTCCAAATCTTTCATTTGATGATTCCTTTCTCTCCTTTCCCTTTGTCTTTTTGCCTCCTTATCTTTATTTTAGCGGGCTTCTTTTGGGTGTCATTAACTTTCTACATCTTTTTTTTGTCTTTGCTTATCACCCATTGTTACCAAACCCTCTTTGATGACAAAAACAATAATTCAAGAAACTTATTTTCAAATTTCCACCTCTTCAAATATTCAAATTAAACTATATACTATGAAGATCATTTTTTCTATAAACTCTGAAGTACAAAAACATCATGAGTACATCCAAAAATTCACTTTTTCCAAATCTTCTTGTAAAAAGTTCTTGCACTTGATTCCACTTCAGAAAATTCAACCTGCACTTTGTCTCTTCCAACAATTTGAATAGAATATGCCTTGCACAAGACAAATTTGCAATAAAAAAAGTAGAAAATGACACCTTCGGACTGTACTATAGAAAAGGAATGTTGCAGGAAAATCATGTTTTACCATTATTTTCTAAATTAGGGGAAAATGGCTATATTAGAAACACGTACACATTATGGAAACACATACATTATGTTCAAAAGCATATCGTTTCATACTTGGCGGCTCTTATTCGTTTTTCAATGAGATCCAATGGAGTACTTGCTTATATCGTTATGAAACACATACTCATTTCATTTAAATAACGCGTACGTGTTTCTGTAATGCATACGCATTATTTAAAAATTGAATTTCCACACCACATCCAGCCTTGGTTTTAGGCTTGGGAAAGGCTTGGCAATCAGAGCCTTAGCCTTTGACCTGCAACTAAAAAACTAAGGCAGATTGAAGAAGAATGTCCAACTTTGACAACATAGCAGATGGACTTTTTTTCTGAATGAATCTATAAAATTAAAAGCCCATTAGACAACACAATGTCTACTTTCATCCTCTAGAATTTTGTTAAAATTGGATTATTTTTCTATTTTTTCTAATTAATTTCTAAGCAAGCTAGTCCTTTAAAGTTGAAATATCAAGTTTTTTTTAGTTTTTAACAACTTTTATTGGTTAGTTCTTGTAAAAAAAAAAATTATATGGCATCAAACTTCAGACAATTGGTTCTACAATGAAAAAAAAAAGTCCAATTTTTTTTTTTTTTTTGTTTTAGATTCTTAATTATGTTGTCCATTACCGTTGATTTTAAAAAAAATCAATTAAGGCCAATAGAAAATTATTAAAAAAATATTCAACCAAAAGGTGAAATCCACATAAAACTTCATGTTGTTAGCTCTCATTTCACAAAAGTAATTAGCAAAATAAGTTTATTTGGGTCAAAAAGTGTTGTCCGTACACCTGCTTGGTATGGTAAAAAAATAGGACCTTTTAAAAAGTGGTTTTTATAGATCCCTATCAAAATTTAATTTCTATAATCTGAGTATTTTAATAATTTACATATTTGGAAAGTAGATTCAAAATTTTAGATTTCATATTACTGATTTTTTTTTAATATTCATTGTGCAAGTGCCTCAAATTTTCAGTCCAAATGTGATAAATTCTAAAAAACAGCAAAAACATTTCCATTTTTTGAGCTTTTTGTGTACCCAACTTCTTGCATCAGCCCAGAGCTATTAGACAATTTATTTCATGCAAATCAGATGAGTGGACACTTAAAAATTATCTAAAAAATAGTCATGTTCTAGCGCAAAGTGTCATGACAAAAATGATCGAAAAGGGACTTTCGTAGAAAGATTAAACATAGAAAATAATATCCAAATTGTGATCTATAAAGTGCATTTGGAAGCTTGAACATAAAACTAATGGAACCTACAACCTTTAAGGAGAGTTTGGAACAAACAAATTTTACATACCTCTCACAAAAAGTGCTTCTTTGTGGCTCACTAAGGACTCATTCACCCTTAATGGCAAATGGGTCCTTTTATGGTTTTGGAAAACTGACTTTTGGGTCCTATACTTCAATGTGTGCACTCTTCGTTCCTAGAATTTTAGCTCTTGAAAGTTGGAGATTAATTCTTTAGAGCTCTTTCTATGATCTTGCAATAAAGGTGGCAACTTTGCAACTTGAAAACTTTGAAAACTCTGCTCCAAATCTTGCTCTTCAACTTGAAACCTACAATCACACATTCAAGAGAAGAAAAATGTTGTTTTTTATGGGATAGAGGTTTTCCTTGGTCAAACCCATTTTAGGTAATTAAACCAAATGATGAAATAAAGGAATTGAAGCATGAAACATGAAATAATGCAATTGATATCACCTTGGATGTTGTCTTGTAATGCAAATATGTAATCTAACATGTAGTGGCCATGATGAATGTAGATCTTGTATGTGAAATGATGATTGTAAATAGATCCTTAATGCAACATTGACTATCTTAGCTCAACCACATGCATGAATGCATTAAACTCTTGAAATGATAAATTGATCTTGAATTGTTGCAATAAACTCTAGAAATCTACCTTGTAATGCTTTGTGAAAGCTCTTGTATTACTCTTGTGAACTCCAATTTTCCATAAGGATTCGCTCTCAAAGTTTCTAGGTGAGATAATGTGAATTAACCCCTTATTTATAATAAATTGGGAGATTAACCCCAAAATTCAAAGAATTAAGGATGACACAAAATCTAGAAAGAAAAGATACTGAAATTCCCACCAAAATGAAATGCAAAACTTAGGGTCTCATTAAGGGAGGACCCATTCGCCACAAAAGGCAAATGGGTCTTGGCTAAGTTTCGAGGACAAAAATTTGAGGAGCTGAAAGAAGGCCAGAAACCAATTCTAGATCACCACAAAAAGGGGGGTCCTCTTAAGAGAGGATCGATTCGCCACTAAGGGTGAATGGGTCCTAGCTCAACTTACCAGGATCAAATTTTTCCCAATGAAATAATTTCACATTTAATTTATGATTTTCAGGCAAGATCCTTGGAAGGTGTCCAAATTAAGGCTTGAATTTGAATAAAAAAAGGGTTAATAACTCCAATTAACCACAAATAATTAAGACCACCTAGATAAGTTTGAGAGTGATTTAAAACACTTTACAACACTTAAACAAGGCATACATTATGTATATTTTTATTGAAAAGAGGCCCATTAGGCTTAATTAGGAAAATCAGCCCTAGAAAAGTGTGAAAGTGTGTCACAACACTTTACATCACCTTTGCAAAAGAGAAATTAAAGCATGATTTAGTTAAATAAAGGTCCTAAAATAGTGTGAAAATCTACAAGACATTACAACACTACTCCAAGACACCATTAGTTCAACATTAAGGTCAATTATCAAGCAAGGAAAAGGCTACTTTTTTCGTTACTACATTTTGCCCCCACTTTAGTGAGACGATGACCCCATGTCAAACTCACACTAAAGTAGACATTCAAGACACTTACGTATGAAGCAATTACACAAATACATGATCATACCCTATCAAAGGCCAAAAATAAACAAAGACAAAGGATCAAGCACAACCGATTCAACGTGATGTGAAGTGGTGGATGTTTGTCCATAACACACACTACTCACTTTGGGGTAGTGGAATCTCAGTCTATCCACTAGGTGAGTTTTCCCAACAATATGTATGCTCACTCTAGGGTAGTGTAACCTCAGTCTGTCCACTAGGTGAGTTATCCCAATGAGGTGGAAAATGAGATAATCGAATTAGCCTCTCATACCATACCAAAGTTATCCTCCTGACAACTTCGATAAGGCACCACAAAGAAAATTCTTTTGTAAATGATTTTGAATGTCATGTAAAAAATTTATTAAAGGAGATTTGTCTTTGTTCATATAAAAGTTTTCCTCTTAGGGAGCATTGCGCATAATGTCTCCAAGAGAGGACAAATCAAGGTGTTAGATTTCCCATGGGATGCCTTGTTCACATCATGCCATACTAGTGAATCATACACTCTTGGAAAACATCAAACCCAATGACACCACCAAGAAGAGGACATATCACAAGAAGAAAGAAAAATCACGCCATGAAATTTTCCAAAAGATGTCATTGTTGTATGCCCCCACTTTAAAGTTGTTGCTACACCATCACTATGAGAAATTTCTTTAAAGTAGACAATTTTTTTTTATCCTACGACATGAGAGCTTTCCTCAAAAAACCCTATACCAAGTCATATGTTTCTGAAGCAAGCTGCGTCATGAAGTAGGAAGGAAGGGTTTCCCTAAAAAAAATATAAGGGATCTATGGATTTGGGGTCAGTATGTTTGTGCTACAATGTTTTCATAGAGCATGGAATTGTCAGCATTCCCCAAATACTCACAGAACTAGAAGAATGAAAGAAAGAAAGTGAAAACAAAGAAAAATCCTTTTGTGTCAACATGGAAGAAACATGAATTTCTCGACGCCTTGTGTCATCCCTAAAAGGAAAACACAAGACAAATGAAAAATAAAAAGGAAAAGCTTTTGGGTCAACATGGAAGAGACACATGATTGTCTCGATGCCTTGCATCATCCCCAAAAGGAAAACACAAGAAAAATGAAAAAAATAATTATGAAATAAAGAAGAATGAAGGTACATATAGAAGAATTCACAAAAGAGAGAGGATACATCAAATGAAACATCACAGGGGATCACATTATGCACATGCAATCACAAAGAAAAATGAAAATGAAAAAGACTAGTAAGGCACAAGCGAGTCAACCTAAAGCAGGTCATCCACCTCCCAATCTCAGTCGGTATAAATGGAAGGTTGGAAACTAGCCAAAGGGACAACACCAATGTATTACTAGGACAAGGCTATCAAATTCTTGCCCCCACTATGTGCAAGAAAAGAATGAGTTGAGGTAGGTGAGGAAAATAAGCTCCTTGCATTAGAGAAAATGATTTGTAATAAGTGTAAAACATGTAATAGTGATAATGTTTTAAGATTTTTCAACTATTACATGGCAAGGAGTGGGGAGGGTATGCTATTCAATCACTCGATGGAAATCATTTCCATTGAAGTGAAAGTTTCTTTATACTAATTTGAATGCACGACACTCATCAGTACTATGTACAAGAGTTCTGTGGTATCGACAATGTGGAACATTTGCATCTTTTGGATATAGTATTAGCCTGTATTTCATTGGTGGTAAAGTTATGAGTTCTTTGTTTAAAAGTAGTTGCAGTTTCCTTTCACTTTTAGGTGGAGGACAAGGGAACTTTAGTTTCTATAGCTTGTAAGGCCTCTTATGCTTGCTATATTTACCAACTTCTCTAGATGGGATTAGGGCAGGAGGTCCTAAGATGATCTTATCTTTGTTATCCTTATCTTTAGGAGGTATGGGTTGCTCTTTAGGAAGGAGGACACTTAGGTCAAGAGAAGGATCTAGGACTACCGTACCATCACTACGAAGCCTTAGGTATTCTATAGGAGCACTTATGTTAGGAGAGGGATCTTGATACCCTAACCCTTTGGCTTCTTCAATTGGTATTTTCTCTAGGAATTGATGAATGTTATGTTCACTTGTTGTGTCACATCCTTGTTTGTGTAAGATTGTGAATCCTTTTCCATATGTCTCTTCAAGGTTGATTGATGTTTTGGTTACTTTTTTGAAATAAGATAGTTGATTTTTTTCTTATTGAGAGGTGCTAGGTTCACCTATGGTAGGGAACTTAGGTTCAATGTGTGGCTCAGTTTCAGGATGTAAAAGATCAAACATTTCAAGTTGTGTTTGTTGTTTCATGGAAGGATAAAAGGATGCATTGGATTCAAGGTTGTTAAGGAAATATTTTATGAATTCATTCATGTTGGCATCATCTTCTCCAATGATGTCAACATCACAAGGAGGACATGCATTAGGAGTTGTGTGAACATGAGTGAGTTCAATGTCATTAGGGTCATTGCAAAAAACACAATTTGAAACATCAACCAAAGAGAACATGGACTTCCACACATTTCCTAAACAATTCTCCATTTTTAGAATTTTAGACATAAACATGGTAATTTACTAATTGCACAATGAAATAAGTTGAAAAGGAAATGTTTTGATGCAATTTTGAACTTTTAACAATGCACTAAAATGAAGCAGTTTAAGCTAAATACAAAGAGATTGATGAAACAACAAATCTGGGAACTGAAAGAGAAAGATGAATGCAATAAATAGAAGCTAAAAACTAAGAGTTTAATGTCCTAAAATTTTAGATCTATAGCTCACTGGAACTCATTCACCAGTAAGGGCGAATGGGTCCTAGTTAGGTGTTTCTGGGATGTTTCAATGGATTTTAGAGTCAAATTTAATGCCTTTTCAAATGCCAAAAGGTGCATATCAGACCTGATCAGGGACTTATTCGCCAGTGAAGGAAAATGGGTCTTGGTTAGGTCTTTTTAAACTTTTTTTTAATGATTTGCAAGTTCTCAGATTTATCTTTCAATTCTAAGTTGTAGATAGTGAAATGCAGCTTCATATTTTATAGAAATTCAATTGAAAAATGCAATAGAAAGATGAAATGCAAGACCTAGTTTGAAATGATTTTTTTTTCAAATGCAATTGAATGAGATCTCAATGAGATGCAAAATGATTGAATTGTTTTTGTAATTTTTATATTTAAGAAGTGAAAAATAATGCAAATCTAAACCCTATATGATATGTAAGATTTCAATGCAAAAGAAGAAAACCCTAATTCAATGCAAATCTAAATGCAGTGAATGCAAGATTTTAACTTAAGATGCAATGAAAGACTCTAAAATTTAGAAAATTGCAATGCTGAAAATGTTGGGTTAACCAAATGATGTGTAGGGTGAAAATAGGATCCACCCAGTGTTGTGAGCAATGTGATGTATCAATTATTTTTCAAGGCCCTAAACACCTCAAATTATGCAAAATATGATGCTAAAAATAACTAGAAATGAAACCTAATTGTTATAGCAACTATGAGAAATGATTTTAGAGCATAAAAAGTTGTGTACCTAGCCAAAAAGTTGTTTTTGAGCTGTGGAGGAATCATTCACATTCAGTGGTGAATGGATCCTTTTAGGGTTTTAGAAAAATTATTTCATGATCCTATACCTTGATGTTTGTACTCTTGAAATTTTAGTTATCAAGTTTTGGAAGCATGTAATTAATTATGTAGAGCTCTTTGCACGATCTTGCACTTTAAAGGACAACTTTAGCAATTTTGCCACTTTGACAACTTTTCTCCAAATCTTGCTCAACTTGATCTTCAACCTATAAATCTGCAATAACACACTCAAGGGCAAGAAAAACTTGTTGATTTGTTAGTGAATTGGGGTTTTCCTTAGTCAAACCTCTTGTAGGTAATTAAACTAAATGATGAAATGAAGGAAATGAAGCATGAAAGTGCAATAATGTAAATGGCGTCACATTGGAAGTTGTCTTTTGAATAAAATTTGCATACTAACATGTAGTGGCCATGAAGAATGTAGATTTTGGATGTGAAATGATGCTTGTAAATAGATCCTCAATACAACATTGACTATCTTAGCTCAGCCACATGCATGAATGCATTAAACCCTTGACATGATAAATTGATCTTGAATTGCTACAATAAACTCTAGAAATCTACCTTGTAATGCCTTGTGAATGCTCTTGTAATACTCTTGTGAACTCCAATTTGCTATAAGGATGCTCTCTCAAAGCTGCCAGGTGAAACAATGTGAATTAACCCCAAAATTTAAAGAATTAAGGTTGAAACTAGATTTGGAAAGAAAGATAATTAAATTCCCACTAGAATGAAATTCAAAAATTAGGGTCTTGTTAAGGGAGGACCCATTCACCATCAAAGGAGAATGGGTCCTAGCTAAGTTTATAGGACCAAGCTGTGGGGAGCTGAAAGAAGGTCAAAAACCAATTCCATATCACTAGAAAAAGGGGGGTCTTGTTAAGAGAGGACCTATTCGCCACTAAGGGAAAATGGGTACTAGCTCAACTTACTAGGACCAAATTTTTCCCAGTGAAATAATTTGATATTTAATTTATGATTGTCAGGAAAGATCCTTGGGAGGTGTCCAAATTAAGGTCTAAATTTGAATCAAAAGGGGATAATAACTCCAATTAACCATAGGAATTAAGACCACCTAGATAAGTGTGAAAGTGATTTTAAAAACTTTACAACACTTAAAAAGGGCATACATTATGCATTTTTTATTGAAAAGGGGCCCATTAGGCTTAATTAAGGAAACAAGTCCTAGAAAAAAGTGAAAGTTTGTTGCAACACTTTACAACACCTTTGCAAAGGACCAATTAAAGTATGATTTAGTTAAATAAAGGTCCTAAAATAGTGTGAATGTCTACAAGACATTA